>SKCR01040212.1:0-67053 GCA_019454045.1 Zanthoxylum bungeanum
ATGTGTTTATCTCATATCATCTTTATATAATAAAACACTTTAGTGTTCTAGAATATAAAGGTTCACCCGCATCGGGTTTATACACTGATATAAAGATAATGTTTCTAGTCAAACTAGTTACATTATAACAGTTTCCTAATTTAGATACACACCCGATGGTAGTTCCTAAAATTAGGTTTCTACGGATAAATCTCTATTGAAGTCAGTGTCCTGTTAAAAACATATTCTGAACATCAATATATATATGTACCACACTAAGTATTTAAAATCCAATTTTAATACTAGTAGTGAACATAATTATGACAAACATATTTGAAGTCAGAGCCTTGCTCATCTTCAATTCCTTCATTTCCGCTTTGTCCAAATGGCAGTCACGCTTCCGTGATTCCGTTTGCCACATTTAAGCAGACATTTTGGGATATGTCCTTTATCTTCCCAGAAGATTATAATGATTTTACCTTTACCCTTTTTCATATTCCAGAAGCCTTTGGCCAAGCCTCGGGTTTCTAGAATATCGAAGTAAGGTGCGCCTTGCACTACTTGCCTAATTGCATACTTTGACTTTGTCTTCTTGAGAATAGTCATTAACTGTCCAAGAGTTATTAATTACAATTTTAGTACTTCTAAAATCTAAACATAGATTTATGAATATCCTTTAATTTCGTCATCATACGTTAAGGATCTAATCCTTAGTTCTGATTCAGAAATTAAGAAGTCTACTGCGACAAGCTTAATGGATTAACACTTAAGTTATCATTACATAAATCTTCCAAAGATTATGCTCTACTATTTTCTTACTACTCCGGCTTAGGCTTAATATATTATTTATATCAAATAAAAATAACTTATTATTTTTTCAGGACCATCCTGAAATAATTCCCAATTAGAAAAATTAAACCATTTAAATACATTTTCCCTAGGATTATGTTTTAAATGCTAATCTTTCAATTTCTAATCTTGATTTTAATAGTCCAACTATTTAATCAACGATTTGTGGTACTATGTATTATAATGATTATTATAGTCCAACTATATAATCAAATATAATTTAAATTAATTAACCTCAATTACATTGATTACTATAATCTAATTATAAAATCAAATGTAAATTGAAATTAATTAATTCAGATATATTGATTACTATAATCCAATTATATAATCAACTATAATACAGTCCAACTGCTTTAATTAAAACAACAATTTAATATTAGTCAAACTAACATTTAATTTATATGACGAATGATATTGTTTGAGCGCGTATGGCGAGTAATTGAACGAATATAGCAAATTCCATTTCTTATTCTTGCCTCCCACTATTTTTCAGCGAGCTCTCTAACCCTCTGTCGAGTTACTCGGGAAACCGTTTTTCCTAGTGGGCTAGGATCCCCGTTAAATATCACACAATCTTGCTTTGGCCAAAAATTATTGTTGTATGTTAAATCTATGTAGATCTCTAAGATCGATTGGATCCAATCCAATTCCTATATCCGGTAGGGAGACATCTAAGTCTGAAACATATATCTTATATATGCCAATACATCCAATGTATTACCTAACCTTTTTCCCCTGAATCAAATAAGCCATGGCTTTGGCACAACAAACTTAGTGATCCCAGTCAAGCGCGACCCATTGACCATGGAAAGCTTCGTAATCAATGTCGATGGACAAGAAGTGGTCTTGACTTTGGCCAACAAACCACAACTTGGACAAGACACTGATAAATCTCTATTGAACTTTCTGCCTTCTCCAAGCTCGGCAGTGGGCTGCTCGGTGTGGGGACTGCTCAGCTGTGGCTTGTCTTCCTCCTCCAAGAATCGGCCATGGATGTCCTTTGAAGCTCCAAGCTTTGTGACAAACTTCCATGCTCACGAACTCACTGCCCTATCACCTTGGTATGCCTCCTATGGTGTTCTAGCACTTTAGATCTTGCAACAAAATTATTTGCTTCTCCATTGTTGCTCAGTCAAACCAGAAAACAGAAGAGAAGAGGCGTGAGAGAGAATAAGAAGTTTTGGCTCCAAAACATTATGAAACCGTAAATCAGGAGAGAGAGAGGAAAAGAAAATGTATTAGGTTTTTATATTTTTCCAAAATTAATAAACCATTTACTTTTTCAATTTCAAAAAGCAAAGCATGTAATGCTTTCTTTCTTCTCACATCAACACATCAATCAATCTATCATATGTCACATCACTCAAAGTGACATGTGATTTGATGCTTGATGTGACTTGCGATTTGACGCTTGAATTGACTTGCGTGCCGCACTCGAATTCGAAATACGAATGCGCTCGCAAATAATCTCGGGCTCGGGTTCGGGTTCGCTAATTCCAAATTAATGAATTTTCCGTTGCGTCGTAATTAAACGATTACGCCTAGCGAAATCACTATTCACGTCGCTAACGAATTAATTCTAATTAATTCGTTCGCCCGAATTAAAATCTAATTTTAATTCCGCGTCGAAATCCAATTTCGTATAATATATCAATTATTATTTTATCGATTAATTCCAAATTAATCGTTCTCTTCTCCTTAATTGATATTTTATCCCAGATAAAATATCTCCGCAATTAATCCCAGATTAATTTTCTCTCTCATTGAATTAATCCCAGATTAATTAAAGTGCGAGTCATACGTCATCGGTGAATCATCCGGAAGCGACCCATGAAATCCCCGGATATGTTGGCAGTAAATTCGGTCGTCGGACTATCTGAACACGTAAGTACCTCGTACTACGTTTATACTGATTTACAACACAAGGTTGGCCTCCAGCAAATTGCCATGCCTACCCAATTCTCCGGAAATATCCTTACAGGAATAAAGGATCTGTATCAGGCGTAGTATACGTAGTATTGCGTATTTCTGTCCAGTATCGGATGATCACGTGCTAGGCCTGGGGCTGGAATTGTGTCTGCCCCATACGAAGCACATATTGGATGTCTGGTAACTAGTCTCTATATCGGATAACTATGACCTAGTCATATTATCCTGATGCAGTACTTAAGAGAACTAGTACCGTATCCTACGTGACCATCATCTCTATATGACTGGAGTGACATTTCCGTCTTGACATCACACCCAACACACTACGATTCTCAATATACCCAGCATTGGCGTACACAGAACATGTTAAAGCCCTGGACGACCGCAACCAAAGTATATTGATTATCGCAAGTATTAGCGGTGCAAGTCTCAGGTTAAGACCAAATACACAATCGGTAAAACACAACCTCCTATTACACTTGCATGAGTATCATATACCCAAATATATGAGAACTATGCCATTGTGCCCTCACAACGCGCACAAGTGTAATACTAGTCTTTCACGTATTTATCGATGTCCAATCTCGATAATACTCTGACTAGGGATATTTAATGATTTATCCTACGTGGACTGATACTGTCTCATATCATTATCTGTCCAGGAACAAATCATTGGGACCTTCATCATTTATACATCTAGGTGATCTAATCACAAATGATAAGAGTGCAATCTCCTTTGTCACATAGTTAATTTGTACAACAACACCATGATCTGTACAAATAGTGACGTTATGGGTCATAATTGTCCAACAGTTGCCACAGCTTACCATCCACAGTCAAATGGACAGGTTGAGGTTTCAAACAGGGAAATCAAAAGAATCCTAGAAAGAACCGTTGGATCACCAAGGATGGACTGGTCAACAAAACTAGATGATGCATTATGGGCCTACCGGACAGCTTATAAGACACCCATTGGTATGTCCCCATATCGATTGGTGTTTGGGAAAGCGTGCCATCTGCCAGTTGAGCTTGAGCACAAGGCGTACTGGGCACTGAAGAAGTTGAATTTTGATTCACAAGCTGCATGAGAGAAAAGACTTCACCAACACAACGATTTGGAGGAATTTCGCCTACAGGCTTATGAGAATGCCAAATTGTACAAGGAAAAGACCAAAAAATGGCATGACCAAAAAATAGTGCACAGACAGTTGGAACCAAGGTAGCAGGTGTTGTTGTACAACTCGAGGTTGAAACTTTTCCCTGGAAAGTTGAAATCTAGGTGGTCAGGTCCATTTGTGATCACTCAGGTTTTACCTTATGGAGCGGTTGAGTTACTGGATCCCAATACCAACAACACATTCAAGGTTAACAGTCAGCGTGTCAAGCACTACTGGGGAGAATCATTTGAGCGACAAAAAGAAAGTGTCACACTTTCAGATTCAGCCTAACGTTTGAGATGTCACGTCTAGCTGACGACTTTAAACTTAACGCTCGCAGGGAGGCAACCCATGCAATTTTTGTATATATTGTGATTTGGTGTGATTTAATTTGGTGTGTTTAGATTTTGCAGGTTAATTCATTTCAGGATGGAAGAAGCTCTAGCAAATTTTCACAAGCAATTTCCTTCTCTCTCTCAAAAATCTCTGATGAAAGTTTACAAAGCTCGCTTGGAACGGATGAGACTACTAACAATTCACAGTGTTCCTAATGACATTCGTTGGGTAATTGAAGCACGAGTCCGATTGGCAGGTGAGTCTTCTGACTCTTTTATTTCACATCTGCCTGGTTTTGGAAGAAGCACCTATGCAAAGAAACGTAGAGCTAAGCAAATGGGTGTTTGTTACAAATGTGCACGCTGGAATTGCAATACTCGTTGTCGTTCTTTAGGAATGGTGTCTGATAATCGCGAAGACAAAATTAAATTAATTAGGGATGGCTTGAGTAAGGAGTCTTTAGATGATATATCTTCGACTCTTGAGACGCATCCCAGTGGATATGTTCACATAGCCTTTCGCAAATTACATACACAATTTCAAAAAGAAAGACAACAGTTAAGTCTAGGGAATCTGACTCAAAAAGACCCTGTTTGCCAATTTATAAGAAAATTGGATGGGAAGCTTGTCCCTGATGCATAGACGTCAATCAAGCTGTAAATTCTTGTACATATTATATCTCTTTGTCTTTTCCTAATAATTGTAATTTGTTTTGTTGTTTTCTTTTATTTTCTCCGACAGGATCCAGACCTTTTTTACTATCACGATTTATTTACTGTTTAACTAATAATTGTCATTTGGCAGGTACTAGTGCTATTATTTTACTTACCCTTTTCAGGTATTATAAATTCAACTCATCATTGCACTTTTGAAGACATCAAGAGTAAAACATGGAAGCCACTTCAAGAAGGCGAGTTGAAAACATCTGTGTGTTTTGCGGTAGTAGTGTTGGTATTAAACCATAATACGTAGAGGCAACACATGAATTGGGTCGAGTCTTAGCTGCAAGAATATGCACTTAGTATATGGCGGAGGCAATCTTGCACTAATGGGGATTGTTTCAAAGGCCGTACAGGAAGGAGGAGGCAGTCACGTTTTGGGAATCATCCCAAAACCCTTGGCAGAGGCAAATCTTATTGGATCATCAAACGGAGAGGAACTGATCGTGCCAGGTATGTCTGAACGACTGGTAGAAATGATTAACCGTTCTGATGCTTTTATTGCTTTGCCAGGTGGCTTGGGCACATTGGAGGAAATTTTTATAGTGCTATCTTGGGCGAACCTGAACATACACCAGAAACCAATTGGGCTGTTTAACATTGATGGATTTTATGATTTTCTTTGTGTGTTTCTTGATGATGCTCGGAGAAATGGGTTCGTGTCAAAACCTTTAAAAGAACTTCTTTTTACTGCCAGAACTGCTCTGGATCTAATAGACCAAATCTTAACCTATGAACCACAAGTTGACCCTATCCTTTCAAAGATAAATTGGTCCGAGGACGATCGTGGTAAGAGGCGTCGTGTTAATCTGGATCTTAACCTTTAACTTTTCGTGTAAGAATTTCAGCTAACCAGGTACTATCTTCTAAACTATTCTTCTACTGTTTAAGACATTGGGGACAATGTCTCATTTAGGTTTGGGGGAGGGAATTAGTTGATTAGTATCTTCTTTTTAGTTGTGTGTTGTTTTTATTTTTAGTTCAAAATTTTTCGAAAAATACAAAAAAATTTCAAAAATTTCAAAAATTACAAAATTATTTTGTGTTTTGTGTTTTTTTTTTGACTAAAAATGTGAAATTGGTAAGAGATAGCTGAGTAAGGAGTTTACACTCCTGAGACGTATCTCAAACCTATGTCGGAACAAGTTAATTTTTTTTTATTTCATTTTGAATTATTTAATTTGTGAATTCTCCATAATACTGACTAAAATGGATCTTCATATGCTCAGTTGGCAGATATTATCAACATACATGGAAACATACGGACATGAGCTAAAATTGAAAAGTTTGTAATATTCAGTGCTTTAGTTTAATTGGAGAAAGCATCTCAAAAAGCATTAGAGTAAAAAAAAAAAAAAAAAATCTGAGATCCGAGTTATTAAGTCTGTAAGGGTGTTTTAACACCTAGTGCCCTAAAGCCAACTGGTTTGGGAGTCACTGGCCCAAAACTCGCTACATGGATCAAGGATGTTGCAAATATATTATATATATGAAGTCTGAGTAATTAATTCCGTAGGTGTCTTAACACCTGGTGCCCTAAAACCAACTGGTTTGGGAGTCACCGACCCAACACTCGCTTCATAGATGGAAGATATTGTATATAAAAAAAAAAATCAAAAATCAAAGAAAAAATCAGAAAATTGAGAAAAATTATTCCATTGCTACTACAAAAAGGTGTGCAATCTGATAGAACTTTAGGACAAAAATACTTCTCTCTTATCAACTGCACTTATGACTGTTGTGGGCAAAATGACTTGGTTTAATATTTTGTTGGCTGTGTATATGAAGAATGGTAAAAATAATCGGAGAATTTACTTATTCAGTAATTTAGAAAGAAACAAAACAACTAGAAACTTGGAGTAGAAATTTCACCTGATTAGTCACTAACTTCTTTATTCTCTTTTCGCTTGTCTTTTTGCTTTTGTGTGCATTAGTTTCACTACCTTTTTACTTTTGTAAAATGTTTGTAGGTATCATTGTTGTAAACCCTCACGAGACTACAACTCGTTCACTAGGGACACCTAGGGGTTTAAAGGCTTGTTGCATACGCTAAATGCAACTGTGATCCCTACGAAAGTGGCTTAGTTAAATTTTATTATGTTATTTTATTTTGTGTTTTGCTCGAGGACTAGCAAAATGTTAGGTTTGGGGGTGTGATGAGTGGTAATTATATCATTATTTCCCACTCATTTAACCTAATATTTTGTATATGTTCTTGAGTTTTGTGAATATTTTAATGTGTTTTGTGTTATTTTGTAGATAAATAAAATTTCTGGACATTCTGGAGGTGATTTGGACCAAAACATTGAAAATTGGAAAAAAGGGCATTTTGGTAATTTTCTGCATCGCGACGCGAAAGCCCTTGGCGTCGCGACGCCGAACAGTGCTAACGTGCGCCGGGTCCACAAATCAGAATCTGAGAAAAGTTTGACTCTGCTAACATGCGTCGTGCCACGTGTCACCATCACAGCCAATCTGCTAAATTACGATGTGCCACGTGTCAGCATCCTACGGTGCCGACAGTCACCATCGCCATGTGTCAATCCACGTCATTGCCGCGTCATCATCCACATCACCAGGTTGATCGAGTCAAACAGCCACGTCACTGCCACGTCATCATCAGCCAATCAGGAAGTGCCACGTGTCGCAATTATATGGTGCCGACAGTCACTCTGCCACGTGTCACTACGTCACCGCCACATCAGCATCAATTATTGGCTCTCTAATCCTTATCTGACACGTGGCGGATAAGAATCTAGCCGACCAATCAGAATCCGCCACGTGTCACAATAATTGAGCCCCAACCACCTTGCCACGTGTCACCTTATCACCTTACTTTTTACAGTTTTTACTATTCACCATGAGGAGGTAACTTCCCCAGCTAGGGTGAAAGGTAATTCTTTTACTATTGCTATTTAGATTAATCTCCCTTAAATATAATATATTCATTATTTAAAATATTGACTTAAAAAGGATACCGCCAGATTCGTCGGTTGGTAATTCATTTTAATCTGGTTTAAAACCTGACTAATCAAGGATACCGCCAAATTGTTCGGTTGGTAATTAAACTTTCTTACCGCCTATATGGCATTCATGGACAAATCTTTTTACCTTTTAGCCTTAATGGCTGTTGGACTTAATTTGACTTAATCAGGTTACCTCCTATATGGCTGGTTGGTAATGTTATCACAAGTTTATATATTATATTATGGGAGATATCTAAATTAGTAGTAGTAAAAGTAATTCATTTTACCTTAGCATTTTATTATATTGTAATTTACTTTTCAGCTTTTACTTTACTGCAATTACGTTTCAGTTTCAGCATTTTTACTTTATGTCTTTTACTTTTAAGTTTTTATTAGCTCTAGCTATGTGTCGTAACTAAGTTAGATATCTGGGGTTGTGATGAATTTCAATATCACCGGTTTATAAGGGGTTAGATTATAGTTTGGGTAATATAAAGATTTATTTATTGAGTCTTAATCTTAATTCTTTTTCATTAACTGGCCATTAATAAAATTGAACTGGGAAACTTAAAATGAACTAGACATATGGATTTTAAGTTTAAGACCTTAGACTCAATAGCCCACGATCTTCCTTGAGGATAGATAACCCTTTAATAGATTTCCTTACAGGATAGACATATACCTGTCGGGCGGGGGTAGCCATAATTGGAACTTAAACTTAATGAATCCAGATAATTTGGTTGACATAGACATATGGTTTAATTGGGTTAAACTGGGTATTTGTGTCTGACCATCGACAGATGCTTACACATAATTTAGTGTTCCAGGTTAATAAATCAATATATTACTCAACTTTAAGATAACCACTTCATCTTTTAAATGATAGTGGAAGAAATCACAACCCTAGATAGTTTTTAATATTGAATTTTCTTAAAACCTACTTTCGAACAATTTAATTTACTTGTTTTTAAATTTAGAATCGCCACCTTTTCAAATCAATCAAACAACCTGTTAGATACTAGTAATCATTTGACCTCATAAAATTAATAGCTTAGGTATTAAGTCCTTGTGGGATCGATACTTTTTATACTACTTGAACGATATGTGCGCTTGCGTTATACGCGTGTGTTTACGCTGGTCAGTCGTCCAGGACTTTGACAGGTTCTGTGTACGCTAATGCTGGGTATATTGAGAATCGTAGTGTGTTGGGTGTGATGTCAAGACGGAAGTGTCACTCCAGTCATATAGAGTTGATGATCGCGCAGGGATACAAAACTGGTTCTCTAAAAAGGTTGCAACTGTCGGGATAATATGACTTGGTCATGATTATCCGATAATAAAGAGACTAGTTGCTCGTCATCCGATTAGCTTTGTTTGTACGGGGCAGACACTGAACCAGCCTCAGGCCTTGCATGTGATCATCCGATACTGGATCGAAATACGCAATACTATGTATACTACGCCTGATATAGATCATTTATTCCTGTAAGGATATTTGGAGAATTGGGTAGGCATGGCGCTTTGCTAGAAGCCAACCTTGTCTTGTAATCGGTACAAACATAGTACTAGGTACTTACGTGTTCGGATAGTCCGACGACCAAATTTACTGCCAACATATCTGGGGATCTCATGGGTCGCTTCCCAAAGATTCACCGATGACGTATGACTCGCACTTTTAATTATCTGGGATAATTAGATGAGAGAGAAAATTAATCTGGGATTAATTGCAGAGATATTTTATCTGGGATAAAATATCATTTAAAGAGAGATGACGATTAATATGGAATTAATCGACAAAATAATATATTCGATATATTAAACGAAATTGGATTTTGACGCGGAATTAAAATTAGATTTTAATTCGGGCGAACGAATTAATTTAGAATTAATTCGTTAGTGACATGAATAGTGACTTCGCTAGGCGTAATCATTTAATTACGTCGCAACAGAAAATTCGTTAATTTGGAATTAGCGAACCCGAGCTCGAGATTATTTACGAGCGCATTCGCATTTCGAATTCGAGTGCGGCACGCAAGTCAAATCAAGCGTCAAATCATTGGTCGCATCAAGCGTCAAATCACTTGTCACTTTGAGTGATGTGACTTGACAACTTGATTGATTGATGGAAAGTGATGTGAGTGGTTGGAAAGCTTTTGAAAGCTTGATTGACATATATCATTATTTTAATATTTGGTATATGTTTTGATTTTGGAAATTAATTGCCAACCAACAAAAAAATCTCTCTTCTCTCTTCTCCATCTCTCTCACGCCATTTTCTTCTTTTCTTTTACTGGTTTGACCGTGACAAAGAAGGAAAAAGGGAAGCAAAGTGCTTGGTTTTTGTCGCAAAAATCAAGAGAGCTAGCACTCCGAAAGACATGCGAATGTGATAGGGAAGTCCACCCATGATCCGGGAGTCGTTTGACGAAGCTTGGAGCTTGTTCAAGGACCTCAAAAACTGAAAATGGAGGGTTGCAGAACTGCTACTGCCGAGCACTCACAGAGGCAGAAAACAGAATTTTTGTTCGTCTCTGCGTCGCTCAATCGATCGATGTGAGTATTCCGTGACTTTCTAGATTGTATTCACACATGTTCATGCTTGTTTATTGATCCTTGGGACCTTAGTAAACTCCAACAGTAATATTCCCCCAGAGCCAAGTGTTTCTCTCAGTTCGGGGTCGGGTTACGTCCCACCGAGTCAGTCTCTTCGGTCGGCCACCAGTTTATCAGAAGCACCACTCTTTTTATATAGTTCCCGGTACCAACTCGTACACTCGTTGGAACCAGAACTAAGGGACATATGTTGGTGGTATTTTCAGGCACTATGATGTTTGAACGGTACGGCATGAGTAGAAAGGGTAACTTCCTTTTGACCAAGACCCTTAATGTCGACCCGGCTAGAAGGGTGTTGCCGACCATATGACATGACACGTGCCAACAGGAAAGGTCGGGCACTTGGTGACAAATTACCGACCACTTCAGCACGGCTGGTCGGATATTATCAAATTGGTAGCAGTTTTCTCAGTACAGAGGACCGTTGTGACCGACCTCATGAAGACCTAGCAGATGGCATTATATTTTACACCGCCTTATTCTTATAGGATAAGATGATGAGACATCATTCTTATAAGATAAGATGATGGGACATAGTAATGATGAAAGTAAGATATTTTCGGCCAAGTGGCCTTGGGGGAAGGAATTCCATTAATGAGACCACGTGGGTAGTGTCATCTAGAGGGGGGATAGAACCGCCTCTTTGCTACTATAAATAGGAGGGAGAAACACATTTGTAAGGGTTGGTTGATTGATTAGTAAGATTGATTACTAAAAAGCCAGAGAGACCTATTTTGTAAACACAAACAACTCGGTTTCCACACTGGCCGATCATAAAACAGGTCGGCCGAGCACATTTTCGATAATAAAACACCCATCCATTTTGTGCCCGTGGACGTAGGTTGAATTCAATCCGCCGAACCACGTTAATACTTTGCGTTGATCTGCGTGCTTATTCCCTTTTGTCAAAGTTTGCTTTTGGTTTCCTATAACGAAACAAATTCACTGTTGAGGAAGATTATCCCGGGAGCGGTATTCCCTTATTGCCCCTGAGATAAAAATCAGCCGTCAACATACATATTAAGATGATTTACAATAAATTATTATTATTATTATATTGGAATAAATACGACCGCTCATGATGTCATTTGTTGGTTTTCAGAGTTCATGCACAGCGGAAACATGTTCATAACATAAAAAAAAATATTTCCATGAACATTAAAAAACTGGATCCGTATTTTCTAGTACATTAGTAATATAAAATTGATATTAAGAAGAAAATTATACCTCTCGTCGATTAGATCTCTTTAAATTACGATTCTTTCAACAACAATTTTCGTCGTCTTATTCTCCTCACCTCCAACAGCACATGAGGGCGTGAAATAAATACGAAAAACACACTTTTTTAAAAGATTGTGTACTCAAACACATGGAATAAATCTTTGTTACTATTTCTTTTTTTCTCAAAATCAAAATAAAATAAATATAAAAAAAAAAAATAAAATATACCTTTAGCGCACGTTTTTTCCTTTTGATTTTTGATAAATCAAAAATTCCCTCCAACTAACATTTTTTTGGACCTTTCATGATGATCCAAAATCTTCTTCTCTTGTTTTGGATGCCTCTGCATCTATTATCAAAACCAAACCAAACTTATCCATAAATGATATTATCAGCTTTTGTATTTTCAAAAAATCAAAATAAAATGATTCTAGGACCATAGGTTTTTTTTAAAATATTTTATCAAAAATTTAACTTCTGAAATTAAGATAAATTTAAAAAAATATTTTATCTCACTAATATTTGATTAATCAAATTAATCAAATATTAATTTGTAATAATCAACAAATAATATAATTCTTTTGAAATTAATTTTCAATTTTTCAATTTTTGCAAATATTATCTTCTTTAATTAAAATTTAATTAATCAAATTAATTAAATATTAATTTATAACATTGTCACAAATTAATAAATAGATACATTATCTATTGATAAATATATTATAACAATTTTTATCAAAATTTCCAAACAAGAGTTACATAGAATAATAGGGTGTAAAATAATTCACAATTATTTTAATTATTTTTCTTCGCAGTTATTATCGTTCGAAAAGTGATAGAAGACGACGAGGGGACCGATGGACTTATAATTCTAAGCTCCAATAATTTCATTGATTAATTACAAACTCTTTTATTAATCAAATGAAATTATTTATTTTAGAGTAATTCCACCAAATACCTAGAATTGCACTCTAAGAAATATAACATTAATTACTTAAAGTATTCGTTCATTGATATAGTCATTACATATGCATTGATCCTCAATAAAAGATTCGTAAAAGAGCTAGGTATAAAATTCATTAACCTCTTCAATTACATCTTTATCATTGACTTCCATTAGTTCTCAAGTGAACAATTATTTCATAACTATTATAAATTTACGCGCTAATCGTTTAAGTCTTAAACCAACAAATAAGAGAATTTTTAGAACGAATTTCATCGTATCGAGTTAGCATTATCATCTATTCATTCAACTCATTCCCAAAATATAAGATTTACGAAATGTAATAAATACAAAATCATACCGAGTAAATTAAAAAATAAATTAAAATGATATAGAAGCTAAATAATATGAATTAAGATCATTACATAAATGACCATAATTATGATCAAATTGATGTTATTTATTTAACGAAAATTATTAGAAGTTTTTAATTTCATTTGGTCATGTCCAATATAATCTTATTATATAAAATACATTCATTTTTATGTCACTACATATTACAGTCTAGATAGAACTGCACTATTTATAATGGAATGAATTATATTTATGACCTTCGAATTTGAAGATTCCAAACTTTAAATCATAATCCCAGACAATTTTTTTATTATTACTCTTTAAATTTTATCCATACATATGTGTATGTAATATTTTACATAAACATATATATTTTGTTGATGGTGTTTTCTAGGCACTACGTTATTCAAGCAGCACGATAGGGGTGAGAAAGGTAATTCACTTCTCGGTCAACATCACTAAATGCCGACCCGACCACTAAAGAGCCAAACAGTGAGAAACCGAGCACTTGGTGATAGGTGACTGACCACTTTTCCAGATAAACCGAGCCCTTGGTGATAGGTGACCGACCACTTTTCCAGATAACCCGGGCACTATCAAGTCGGAAGAAGCATTCTCAGCATAAAAGACTATCATGACCGACCCTCATGAAGACCCGACCAGACGTTCGAGATATGCTCAAGATAACACACACCCTATTCTTGCAGATAAAGATAACAATTATCCTACTCTCGCGAGGAAATGAAGTCAGAATCCAAGAAGGAATAAGAAAAGTGAAAGCAACGTTGGGTTAGAAATCCTTACAAGAGGAGAAGACTAAATTCAACTAGGATTTCTTATGCAAATAGGAGTCTGATTTCTGTACTATTATAAATAGGAGGGCAGAGCATGTTAAAAAGGGGCATCAAAAATTAGGGATCAGAATCTTCAAGCTCTGACTTGTAGAAACAAAAGAGACTCGAAAAGAGTGTTTAAGTAATAAAAGTATCATCCTATTTGTGTCCGTGGACGTAGGTCGGATCCAAATCCGCCGAACCACGTTAAATCTCCTTGTTCATTGGTGCGTTTATCTGTTTTTTTGCTAAGTTTGCCTTTGGTCCCCCATAACCAAACAAATTCACTATTGAAGGAGGATTTCCTCGGGAGTGATATTCTCATATTACCCTGAGACCAAAATCCACCGTCAATAGTTGGCGCCGTCTGTGGGGAGCGAACAAAAAGCAACTCGTGTAGTAAGACAATGGCGGAAGGCGGAAACCACCAATCATCAGGAAACTCAGCCACAGATTGGATGGAGAAGATCGAGGAGAACCTAAGGAACGAAAGGAAGGAAAATCAAACCTTGCTAAAAACCATAGTAGACCGGTTGGAAAAGATAGAGGAGCACACGACGAGGCCGGGACTAGCGACGAAGGAACGAAATAGCAAAGGGAAAAAGAATTGTTGATACAAGTGAGGATGACAGACCCCGGAGAAGGGGCCCCTACAGGGTAAAATCTGTAGTGGTTCAGAAGACTCCCAAACTGAAGACATATGGGAGGAAGAAGATGACAATCGTCACCAAACTCCTCCTATAATAGCCCTCACGATGCCAAGAAAAAGGGCAAGAATGTGACGAAAGAGCACGAGAAGATACCGGACCTGAGAAGCACCACGCCCAAGACAACAAAAAAATAGGAAGTCACAAGAGGCGGCATGGAACCAAAGACAGCAGCATGAAATCTTGGCTGCGGGAGAACTAGCCAAATGGGGAGTATTCCCCAACACAGACATAGGAGACGCCCGGGACGGTAGAGATGAGTCCCCCCTCACCGAAGAAATAAGGTCGGAAAAATCCCCAAAAAGATTCAGCATGCCACCATGGCGCCATACAAGGCCAACCCGATCCCAAAACCCACGTTGAAGTTTCGTCCTACTAATGGGACAGGCATAGAGGAGAGAACATCAACCTGGGACTGCTGCAAAAGGGAAATAGTTAAGCGCCATTGAGAGTAAAATCATGTAGCCTAACCATCGTGAGCAAATTCCTACAACCCGCCTATGAAGCCTTCTTCAAATAGGAGAGTACAAGGTCAAACATGGGACGCCATTTGCAAAGTATTTCCCTTAACCCTGGCCGGACCGGCCATCCTATGGTATAGAAGCTAGCCCCAAAAGCATCAGCACTTCACTCAACTCAGAAGTCATTCATACGGCACTTCAAAGGGGCTTGTGCCCCCCAGGAAAACGATTGGAGAACTAAGGCTTATGAAACAAGGAGACGATGAACCGTTTAAATATTTATTGAAAGATACCACAATATGGTACTCGAAGTCGGAGGGTACGAGTCTCCCGAGGCCCTGGAAAGCTTAAGGGAGCCTTGAAAGTCGGAAGTCTATGGACCCCACCTAAGGATCCAAGACACCCAGACTACGCAACCGCCCTGGAAGTAGCCCGGAAGTTCGTTCTGTTAGAAAACGAGGAGAAAATATCCCAAAGGGAACACCATCAGAGAAAGAACCACGAAAGAGGGCACCCCCGCCGCGTAGAAAGAGAATCCAGAAGGCCGCCCTTAAAACACAAGGAGTTCAAGCCACTGCACCGAGACAACCAAGAGAGAAGGCCGCCGACCCAAGTAAATCATGTGGTCGAGGAAAATGCATACATCCCCCTAAAGAAACCACTGGGACAGATTGTCATGGAAATTCAGGGGAAATGCCTCTTGGTAGACCCGACCCAAAGAAGTTTTCCCTGGACAAGAGGAACCAAAAGCTTACTGCATACATCACAACTCCAGAGGACATGCAACTGACGGATGTAAAGATTTGCGGGAACAGATGGAAGACCTGGCGCGAAACGGATACCTAAACAAGTACATTGATCATGAAGTTATGACGGCCAGACAAAGAGCACATAGCCGCCAAATAAATATCATCGCAGGAGGAAGAACACTAGCCGGAAACTCTAACCGGTCAAGGAAAGATTACAGCAGCAGACTCGAGGTACATTGCGGTCTGTAACTCTGAGCATTGGCCAGTTGTCCTATTTGATTTTCCAGTGCCTTTATAGAAGCAGTTATGCTTTGATTCAATGCTGATTGGGCTTGAAATATAGCTTCATTTGATGTTGCTTGATTTTGAAACATAACATCATATTTGGCTTCTTGCTTTTTCATTTGGGCAAGAAAATCTTCTATTTATGGCTTATTCTCATACTCATTGCTTTGATTTTGCTGTTGGAATCCTGATGGTGGATTGTTCATTTGCCCTGAATTGTTGTTCCATGCGAAATTGGGATGATTCCTCCACCATGGGTTTTAGGTGTTGGAATTTGGATTGTTCCTCTGTCTGTTGAAATTACTGACATAGTTCACTGTCTCATCATGTTGGTTGTAAGACTATGCCTCTGGTGCTCCTCCATATGGTGAACTTGTGGATCCAATATTGCCTTGCATGCTAAGAGTTTCCATGAATTTACATATCTAATCCAACTTGGCATTCAATGCGGTATTGGCTCCAACTTGGTAAATTCCTCCTAATCATTGAATCATGCTCCTTTCTGTTGGCCACAAAGAATTGTTGTTGGCCATTTCTTCAATTAGGTTCCAGGTCTGATCTTCTCCTTTTGCCATTAAAGCTCCTCCAAAAGCAGCATCAATTGTGGTTCTCATCAGTCCATAAAGTCCATTGTAGAAGGTTTGGACTTGTAGCCACTTTGCAATTTCATGGTGAGGATATTTTCTGAGCAAATCCTTGTATCTTTCCCAAGCTTCGCAGAGGGATTTCGAGTCATGTTGTACAAAAGATGTAATGTCATTCCTCAGCTTTGCAGTTCTAGCTGGGGGAAGTACTTTGCAAGGAATTTGGTGGCTAGATTGTTCCAAGTTGTGATGGAACCTGCTGGTAATGAATGTAACCAAGTCTTAGCTCTGTCTTTCAAAAAATATGGGAACACACACAGTCTCATTGCTTCTTCAGCCACTCGGTTGTAATTGAATGTGCCGTAAACTTTCAGGAAGTTGTTGATGTGGGCATTAGGATCTTCATTTGCATTCCCCCCAAACTGAACTGACTGTTGTATCATCTGAATGTATGTTTTGATGTCACACGTATTTGCTGGTAAGGGAGGAAGTACAATACATGAAATGAAGTTGTCAACCGCCAGAATAGTTCTGTCTCGAATGGGAATTGGTGGTGCAACTTCAAACGGTTCAGGTTCCATATTGATCAGTGCTTCTTGGCTTTCTCGCCTTTCCCTTCTCAACTGTCTGATTGTTTTTTTCAATTTATAGGTCAAGCGGACGGATTTCAAAGTTTCTGGTTCGTCTAATGCAGTGTCTGAGAACCTGAAACACAAGTAAACAAAAATAATAAATGAAAACAAATTAGACATAAGTAAAAGTATCTAACCCCAAAATTAATAGCAAAAGATAAATAAGCCCCCGGCAACGGTGCCAAAAACTTGATCGGTGAAATCACTCACGTAACGCAAGCGCACATATCGTTCAAGTAGTATAAAATATATCTATCCCACGAGGACTTAATACCTAGGCTATCAATTTGCGAAGCCAAATGTCTACGAGTATCTATTAGATTGGTTGTTTGATTTGATGGTGATTTTAAACTAAAGACAAGTAAATAAAACGATGCAAATGTAAATTAAAGGAAAATTCAATATTATTAAACTATCTATGGTTGTGAATCCTTCCAATATCTTTTAAAGATGAAGTAGTTATCTCACGTTTGTGTAATATATTGGTTTATTAACCTGGAACACGAAAATATGCAAAAGCCTATGTCGATGGTCAGATGCAAACACCCAAATAACCCAATTAATCATATTTCTATGTTAACCAAGTTACCTGAATTCATTAAGATTAAGTTCCAATTGTGGTTACCCCCGCCCGACAGGTATATGTCTATCCTGTAAGGAAATCTACCTAAGGGTCAACATGCCCTGAGGTGAGATCGTGAGCTATTGAATCTAAGGCTGAAACCTAAAATTCCTTCGTCAAGTTTATTTTAAATTTACCAGATCAATCTTATTAATGGCCAGTTAACAAGAAGCATTAAACTTAAGACTCAATAAATAAACATTTATATTACCCAAGTCATAAAATAACCCCTTATAAACCGGTGATATTGGAATTCATCACAACCCCAGATATGGTATTTAGTTAAAACACATATCTAGGACTAGTAAAGACATAAATAAAGTAAATGACAAAAGTAAAGCTTGGAAATTAAAAAGGTAAATAAAGCAATAAAGAAAATGGTGGGGGGTTTTTATTACTTCTATTTTAGATATCTCACTTATTATAATATATAAACTTTGCATGACATTACCAATCGACCATATAGACGGTATCCTGATTAAGTCAGATTTTTGATTAATTCCAACCGATTATAAAGGCTGTATCCAACTTAGTCAGGTTAAAATCAATTTAATTAATTCCAACCGACTATAAAGGCGGTATCCCATTAAATCAGGTTTTAAATAGCTTATATATTATAATTAAGGGAGATTAATCTTAATATTAGTAATAAAATCTTTACCCTTTACCCCAGAAGAGGGGAGTTACCTCCTCATACTGAAAAGTAAAAATAAAGACTGAAAAGTAAAGTAAAGAAATAACTATTGCGTAAAATAAAAAACTAAATACAGAAAGCTGTAAATAAACAAACAAGATACAATCTTCTTAGTATTCTTAAGGATATCCCCAGAAGAAGGCATGAAATTTACAAATGAAATGGCTTGGTATTTATAGGTAAAATTTTACCTTCACCAATTTCTCCACCAATTTCTCCACAAATTTCTCCACTAAATCCTCCACCAAACATGGCACCAAATCCTCCACCAAACATGCAAGAAGTTTGACAATTTTCATTTTTTATTTTATTTTATTTTATTTTTGTTTTGAAAATGACTGTAATAATTACACATAACACACTTCCGGATATTTTATCAATTTCTGTCATGCAAACTTCATAATTCGAAATTATTATGAACATCAAAGTTGTAGATCTTTGAGTCTTCTTTAATTTAGAACTTGAATTACCTCAATCCGATATCGGAGTAGAAAGTTATTGCCAAAATATGAAAATTATGAAAGCTGAAATTTCTGAAATTGTACTTCGTTAGAATGCCATTTCAAGTTTCCAACCTCCAAAATCCAAATGTCAAGTCCAGTTTTTGCCCTTATATGTTCCATATTTCATCCTGATTGATTCCCTTGAGTCTCGATTTTATTTTATCTACAAAATAAACTAAAACACATCAAAACGTTCATAAAACTCGAGAAACTATACAAAATATTAAGTAAAAGGGGCGGTAAATATTGATATATTTTTCGCTCATCATTACGCATCGCGACGCTAGTCCATTGGCGTCACGACCCTAGCCCGATTTCAGGGCCAAGCGTTAGCTCTTCAATGACAATGCCCAAGCAATTTCAACACCACCATCTAAACTTCAACTGAACTTGACATAAACCATTTCATATTATCAACCCAAACACAAACCATTTATTCTAGTATCATCACATCACAAAATAAAATCCCTAACACATTCATACACATAAAGACTTCATTACATGCTAATACTATCAAGATACTTCTCAAAATACATGCTAACCACACCATCAAGGTCAATTAAACAAATCCAATCCCTAGGGTATGCATGGTGCGAATTTGGGGCTTCATTTTCTTTGTCCAAAACTGAAAAATGAGAAGATAAAAAGAAAAATGAAGCTTACCATGCTTGGAAATGTGTTTGGATGGATCAAGAATGACTTGAAAATGAAAATAAGAGGAATATAGGAAGCATGAGATCCTTCATTCTTGTCTTTGCTCTTCACGTTTTTGGGCTTGAAAGAGAGATGAATGAATAATGTCCTATTTCTAGGACAAATTTGCTGATTTTTATTTGGCACGAATGGTTAGATTTGTGCCACATCACCCATTCTAGTCCATTCTCGAATTTCACTGTAATATCCATAGTAACAATGATTTGTGACTTATTTTTTATTCATATTTGGAAAAATATCCAAAGTAGAAGTTCTAGGTCTCAGTCTTAGCTTTCCGACAATATAAATTCAAAATAATCGAAGATCGTATGAAAATATTATGGCTTAAATACTAAGAGATTTACATAATATAACATAAATAAATTTCATATCGGAACTGTAAAGAATTTATTGAATGTTCAAAACAAATAATTCACGAGTGACCGGCGTAACACACACGGTAACGCAAGCGCACGTATCGTTCAAGTAGTATAAAAATATCGATCCCACGAGGACTTAATTCCTACTGTTGTTATTATTTGAATCTATTTATTTACAAATATCTAATTGAGGGTGAAGAGAATGATTGTTGATTGGTTGAAAGTGGTTTTACAAATAAATAAATAAATAAATAAAGACAAAAGAAAATACTAAGGAAAATAAAAAAAAGACACAAAGATCTAGGGTCGTGAATCATTCTAATATCATTTAAAAGATGAAGTGGTTATTTTATGTTTGTGTAATAAATCAGTTTACTAACCTGGAACACTAAATTATGCAAAAGCCTCTGTCGATGGTCAGACGCAAATACCCAGTTTAACCCAATTGAACCATATGTCTATGTCAACCAAATTATCTGGATTCATTAAGTTTAAGTTCCAATTATGGCTACCCCCGCCCGACAGGTATATTCCTATCCTGTAAGGAAATCTATTAAAGGGTTATCTATCCTCAAGGAAGATCGTGGGTTATTAAGTCTAAGGCTGAAATCTAAAATCCCTATGTCTAGTTCATTTTAGATTTACCATATCAATCTTATTGGTGATCAGACAACAAGAAGCATTAAGCTTAAGATTTAATAAATAAACCTTTAAATTACCCAACTATAAAATAATCTCTTATAAACCGGTGATATTAAAAGTCATCACAACCTCAGAAAACTAACACATAACTAGGACTAGTAAAGTCATTAAAGTAAAAGACATAAAGTAAAAATGCTGAAAAGTAAATTACAATAAAATAAAATACTAAGGTAAAAGGAATTACTTTTACTACTACTAATTTAGATATCTCCCATAAAATATATATAAACTTGTGATAAATTTACCAACCGACCAGTCTGGCGGTATCCTGATTAAGTCAAATTAAGTCCAACCAGCCATTAAGGCGGAACCAAAAATAAATTTACCAACCGACCAGTCTGGCGGTATCCGTGATTAGTCAGGTTTAAACCAGATTAAAATTAAATTACCAACCGACCAATATAGCGGTATTCCTTATTAAGTCAATATTTTAAATAGTTAATATATTATTTTTAAGGGAGATTAATCTAAATAGCAATAGTAGAAGAATTATCTTTCACCCTAGCTGGGGAAGTTACAACATCATGGTGAATAGTAAAAACTGTAAAAAGTAAAAAGTAAAAATTAAATTACTATTATTACAAAAAGTAATTAAAATTATTTACAAAACTAAAAATTAAAAACTAAAAATAAAAAATAAAAATTCTAGAGAGAGAAACTCTCTCTAGAGAGAGAAATCAAGAGAGAGAGAGGTGTGTTGAAAACTGAAAATTCGCGGTCTATTTATAGCAAAATTTTTCACTGTTCCAGCGTCGCGACGCCAAGGACCTCAGCGTCGCGACGCTGGATTTGTCGACGTGGCACAATGAGAAGGCGACACGTCATCAAGGCGGCTGACTGTTCACGCGACACGTGTCAAGGCGGCTAATTCTCAATTATTGTGATGACGTCATTGATGACGTCATGCTGACGCGGCGACGACGTGGCGATGACGTGGCGTGGCGTGGCGCTGGCGTGTGTTGCAATTGTCGGCACAATAGGATTGCGACACGTGGCGACACGTGTCAAGTTGTGATTGGCTGAGGCTGACGTGGCAAGTTGACTTGGTTGACCTGCTGACGTGGACGATAATGTGGCATGACACGTGGCAAGTTGACTCAGTTGACCGATGATGTGGCTGATGACGAGGCGACACGTGTCAAGTCTGAGTGTCGGCAGCATATGATGATGACACGTGGCACGGCGCATTTTAGCAGATCGGCTGTGATGGTGACACGTGGCACGGCGCATTTTAGCAAAGTCAAAACTTCTCAAATTGTTGACCGTTGACCTGGCGCATGTTAGCAGATCCGGCTCACGCTGGGCGTCGCGGCGCGCAGTGTTCCAGCGTCGCGACGCGCAGAAGACTAAAATATCCCTGTTGACCCATTTTTGTCCGGTTTTGCCCCAAATTGCCTCCAATGCTTTCCAAACTTTATTTTATCTACAAAATAACACAAAACATATCAAAACGTTCACAAAACTCAAGAAACTATACAAAATATTAAGTTAAATGAGTGGGAAATAGTGATATAAATACCACTCATCAACGAGCACATACACGCTTGAGAATGATTTATATCATGTATTATACCACTTATAACATAGCAGTCGTCGGAATTATCGGGGTGTTACAGGCATACCCCAAAACAATTTTAGGAGTGAAGAATAACTCAACATGGAACGAATCATGTCGAGTAAAGTTTATTTCCTCCTCTCAGTAACACCATTTTACTGAGGTGTACCAGGTGCAATTAGTTGGGATAAAATCACATACTCTAATAGGTGATCTTTGAATTCATTATCAAAGTATTCACCTCCTCAATTTGATCGAAGGCACTTGATTGATTTACCTAATTGTTTTTCCGTTTCTAACTGGAATTCCTTAAACTTTCCAAAAGTGTCAGATTTATATCACATTAGGTAAACATGACCATATCTTGAGTAATCATCAATAAAAGTAACAAAATACTCATAACCACCTCTTACTTGTGTAGACATAGGTTTGGAAACATTTGAATGTATAAGCTTCAGTTGTTCTTGGGTCATATCGCCTTTTGCAGAGAAATGCCTCTTTGTCATCTTGCCTTCAAGACATGACTCACAGACTGGTAGAGTACCAACATTTAGTTCATTTAAAGTACCATCCTTTACAAGTCTATTTATCCTGTCAAGATTTATATGACCAAGTCTTAGTTGTCATAAATATCTGTTATTAGTGTGAGAAATCTTTCATTTCTTTGTTTTGGGAAATTCTACTTTAAAAATTTCAGCATTCAATAGTGAATTAACAGTAGACCTTATCACATAGAGCCTATTTTCTATAAAATCAAAACAAATATTCAAACCATTTCTTGAAATAATAACTGATTTATTATCAAAAGAAACTGAATAAAATTGTTCATAAAGAAGAGAAACTGAAATAATTATATTTTGCTCAAAAAATCATCTTTCGTCTTTCGTCTTTATCTTGATCTCCAACGAAAATAAATGATAAACAATTTTACAATTAAAGAAAAAAATACTCGTTTAATTTTGGGTTTACATATCCAATATATAAAATAAAAATTAATATGTAAACCCAAAATTTAAATCCTAACCCAAACTTAACCATACAATTAACTATTAATATTCATGCATCCATCATAACAAGATAAAACTATAATGATAAAAAAAATGCATAGATTACTCCTTAACATACATTGTTGGTGGTATTTTCAGGCACAATGATGTTTGAACAGTACGACAGGGGTAGAAATGGTAACTTCCTTTTGACCAAGACCCTTAATGTCGACCCGGCCAGAAGGGTGTTGCCGACCATATGACATGACACGTGCCAACAGGAAAGGCCGGGCACTTGGTGACAAATTGCCGACCACTTCAGCACGGCTGTTCGGATATTATAAGATTGGTAGCAGGTTTCTCAGTACAGAAGACCGTTGTGACCGACCTCATGAAGACCGAGCAGATGGCAAGATATTTTTCACCACCTCATTCTTATAGGATAAGATGATGAGACACCATTCTTATAAGATAAGATGATGGGACATAGTAATGATAAAAGTAAGATATTTTCGGCCAAGTGGCCTTGGGGGAAGGAATTTCATTAATGAGACCACGTGGGTAGTGTCATCTAGAGGGGGGATAGAACCGCTTCTTTTCTAGTATAAATAGGAGGGGGAAACACATTTGTAAGGGTTGGTTGATTGATTTGTAAGATTGATTACTAAAAAGCCAGAGAGACCTATTCTGTAAACATAAACAACTCGATTTCCACACTGAGCGATCATAAAACAGGTCGGCCGAGCACATTTTCGGTAACAAAACACCCATCTATTTTGTGCCCGTGGATGTAGGTTGGATTCAATCCTCCGAACCACGTTAATACTTTCTGTTGATCTGCGTGCTTATTCCCTTTTTTCAAAGTTTGCTTTTGGTTTCCCATAACCAAACAAATTCACTGTTAAAGGAAGATTATCCCGGGAGCGGTATTCCCTTATTGCTTCTGAGACAAAAATCAGTCGTCAACAGTTGGCGCCGTCTGTGGGGATTCAACGAAGAGCAACTTACGTAGGACGATGGAAGAAGGTGGAAACCACCGATCTTCAGAAAGTTCAACAATAGAATGAATGGAAAAAATGGAGGAAAGTATGAGGAAAGATAGGGAGGAAAATCAAACCCTCTTGAAATCCATGACGGACAAACTGGAGAGAATGGAAAAGACGAATAATGAAAGACTTGAAGCTGGAACCAGCCGGAGGAGAAGTGAAATAGCGGAAGGAAATATGGTTGTAGATGTGAGTGGAGACGATGAACCCATGAGGAAAGACCCCGGTGGAATGAGGTCTCAAGTGATAAAAAGAGATTTTCAAGCGGAGGATATGTGGGAAGAAGAAGAGGAGAGACAGTCGCCAAATTCTTCCTATGATAGCCCATACGACACCAGAAGGGAAGATATGAGGCATGGCGGAGTTGAACGGGAAATTTCTGGTGGCGGCATGCACTATATTCGGAGTGACAGACGCGAGGAAGGCCGCGGGGGGGGGGGGGGGGGGCAGCGTGGTAACCTTGATGACAACATGAAAGCTTGGTTAAGAAAAGAAATGACTAAGTGGGAAGAGAACTTCAAAGCTGATGCATGGGATGCTCGGGACTGTGAGGTTGAATCTCCCTTCACAGAGGAAATATTTCTAGTAAGTCTCTTTCTCGGGTAGTAAAGTCTCGTGAGTGACCCGACCAGGGTTAAAGACTTAGTTATAAAAACCTCTCTTAAAATGACCCACATAGAGTTGTAAGGAGGGCAGTATGCCCCACAAATATGAATAAAACTTTCACTCTTGAATTAAGAAGCTTGTTCATTTTTTGCTTGTTTTTTAATTAAATGTGAAAGCTGTGTTCAATATTCCGGGGACATACTCGATGCGAAGGGATGAATTGAGATCGGGAAAGGCACTCAACCCATGGCATGCCAAACCCTGGTGTCATTATCAAACCCCCGGGTCGAAGTGCGCCGACCTGCTCTTTTTATTTATCACCTAGATGTATAAATGATAGGAGTTCCCTATGATTTGTTCCTGGATTAAGAATGATATGAGACAGTATCAGTCCACGAAGGATAAATCATTAAATATCCTTAGTCAGAGTATTATCGAGATTGGACATCGATGAAAACGTAAAAGACTAGTATTACACTTGTGCACGTTGTGAGGGCACAACATCATAGTTCTCGTATATTTGGGTATAGGATACTCATGCAAGTGTAATAGGAGGTTGTGTTTTACCGATGGTACGGGAAACAGCTTCGCTCTGGATAGACCCCCTCGGAATTCCATTGGTAGTATGACTAAGTGTCTATGGAAATCCGAAATCAGGGTAGGTGTATTTGGTCTTACCCTAAGACTTGCACCACTAATACTTGTGACAATCAATATACTTTGGTTGCAGTCGTTGATGAGTGGTAATTATATCACTATTTCCCACTCATTTAACCTAATATTTTGTATAGTTTCTTGAGTTTTGTGAATATTTTAATGTGTTGTGTTATTTTGTAAATAAATAAAGTTTCTGGACATTCTGGAGCTGATTTGGACCAAAACAGTGAAAATTGGAAAAAGAGCATTTTGGTCATTTTTCGCGTCGCGACGCGAAAGCCCTTGGCGTCGCGACGCCTAACATGCGCTGAACAGTGCTAACGTGCGCCGGGTCCACAAATCAGAATTTGAGAAAAGTTTGATTTTGCTAACATGTGACGTGCCATGTGTCACCATCACAGCCAATCTGCTAAATTGCGCCGTGCCACGTGTCAGCATCCTACGGTGCCGACAGTCACCATCGCAATATGTCGCCACGTGTCAATCCACGTCATTGCCGCGTCATCATCCACATCACCAGGTTGACCGAGTCAAACAGCCACGTCACTGCCACGTCATCATCAGCCAATCAGGAAGTGCCACGTGTTGCAATTCTATGGTGCCGACAGTCACTCTGCCACGTGTCGCCACGTCACCGCCACGTCACCGCCACGTCAGCGCCACATCAACATCAATTAT
Organism: Zanthoxylum bungeanum; assembly: GCA_019454045.1. Classification (NCBI taxonomy): domain Eukaryota; kingdom Viridiplantae; phylum Streptophyta; class Magnoliopsida; order Sapindales; family Rutaceae; genus Zanthoxylum; species Zanthoxylum bungeanum. Next base: position 26,443 of record SKCR01040212.1, read on the forward strand.
TGGCTCTCTAATCCTTATCTGACACGTGACGGATAAGAATCTAGCCGACCAATCAGAAGCCGCCACGTGTCACAATAATTGAGCCCCAACCACCTTGCCACGTGTCACCTTATCACCTTATCCAGAATCTGCAACCGACGAACCAGAGCATGCCACGTCGACATAATTGGCGTCGCAACGCGAGATGGGCGTCGCGACGCCGGACCCCTACTGACCCCTATAAATAGAGCGCGAAATTCCAGTTTCATTTGTACCACTCTCTCTCATTTCTTTGATGTAAATATGGAGTTTCTCTCTCTAGTTTCTTTTAATTTTAGTTTTGTAATTAAATTTTAATTATTTTTTGTAATAATAGTAATTTACTTTCTTACTTTTTACAGTTTTTACTATTCACCATGAGGAGGTAACTTCCCCAGCTAGGGTGAAAGGTAATTCTTTTACTATTGCTATTTAGATTAATCTCCCTTAGATATAATATATTCACTATTTAAAATATTGACTTAAAAAGGATACTGCCAGATTGGTCGGTTGGTAATTCATTATAATCTGGTTTAAACCTGACTAATCAAGGATACCGCCAAATTGTTCGGTTGGTAATTAAACTTTCTTACCGCCTATATGGCAGGTTCATGGACAAATCTTTTTACCGCCTTAATGGCTGGTTGGACTTAATTTGACTTAATCAGGTTACCGCCTATATGGCTGGTTGGTAATGTTATCACAAGTTTATATATTATATTATGGGAGATATCTAAATTAGTAGTAGTAAAAGTAATTCCTTTTACCTTAGCATTTTATTATATTGTAATTTACTTTTCAGCTTTTACTTTACTGCAATTACTTTTCAGCATTTTTACTTTATGTCTTTTACTTTTAAGTTTTTATTAGCTCTAGCTATGTGTCGTAACTAAGTTAGATATCTGGGGTTGTGATGAATTTCAATATCACCGGTTTATAAGGGGTTAGATTATAGTTTGGGTAATATAAAGATTTATTTATTGAGTCTTAATCTTAATGTTTTTTCATTAACTGGCCATTAATAAAATTGAACTGGGAAACTTAAAATGAACTAGACATAGGGATTTTAAGTTTAAGACCTTAGACTCAATAGCCCACGATCTTCCTTGAGGATAGATAACCCTTTAATAGATTTCCTTACAGGATAGACATATACCTGTCGGGTGGGGGTAGCCATAATTGGAACTTAAACTTAATGAATCCAGATAATTTGGTTGACATAGACATATGGTTCAATTGGCTTAAACTGGGTATTTGTGTCTGACCATCGACAGAGGCTTACACATAATTTAGTGTTCCAGGTTAATAAATCAATATATTACTCAACTTTAAGATAACCACTTTATCTTTTAAATGATAGTGGAAGAAATCACAACCCTAGATAGTTTTTAATATTGAATTTTCTTAAAACCTACTTTCGAACAATTTAATTTACTTGTTTTTAAATTTAGAATCGTCACATTTTCAAATCAATCAAACAACCTGTTAGATACTAGTAATCATTTGACCTCATAAAATTAATAGATTAGGTATTAAGTCCTCGTGGGAACGATACTTTTTATACTACTTGAACGATACGTGCGCTTGCGTTATACGCGTGTGTTTACGCTGGTCAAGTTTTTGGCGCCGTTGCTGGGGACTTATTTATCTTTCACTATAGTTTTAAGGTTAGATACATTTACTTGTATCTAATTTCTTTTTACTAATTGTTGTTGTTTTCTTGTGTTTCAGGTTCTCAGAAACTTCATGAGACGAACTAGAAGCTTTGAACTCCGACCGCTTGACCCAGAAATTGAAAGAACCACCAGACAGTTGAGAAGGGAAAGGCGAGAAGGCCAAGAAGCTTTAGTCAACATGGAACCTGAACCTTTGAAAGTTGCACTACCGATTCCCATTCGAGACATAACCATTTCGGTGGTTGACAGACTCATTTCTTGTATTGTACTTCCTCCTTTACCAGCAAATGCTGGTGACATCAAAACATGCATCCAGATGATTCAGCAGTCAGTACAGTTTTGGGGAAATACAACTGAAGATCCCAATGCCCACATCAGCAACTTCATGGAAGTTTGCGGCACTTTCAATTACAACCGAGAAGCTGAAGAAGCAATGAGACTGCGTGTTTTCCCATACTCCTTGAAGGACAGAGCTAAAGCTTGGCTACATTCACTACCAGCAGGTTCAATCACAACTTGGAACACTTTAGCCACCAAATTTCTTGCAAAGTACTTTCCACCAGCCAGAACTAGAAAGCTGAGGAATGACATCACATCCTTTATACAACAAGACTCAGAAACTCTCTACGAAGCTTGGGAAAGGTAAAAAGATTTGCTCCGGAAATGTCCTCACCATGAGATTCCAAAATGCTTCAAGTCCAAATTTTCTATAATGGCTTCAAGTCCAAATTTTCTATAATGACTTTGGAATATGAGAACCACAATCGATGCTCTGCTGGTGGAGGAGCTTTGATGGCAAAAGAGAAATCAAGCCTGGGACCTAATCGAAGAAATGGCTAACAATAATTCCTTATGGCCAACAGAAAGGAGCATGATCCAAAGAATTGCAGGAATTTACGAAAGTGGAGCCAATACAGCAGTCAACGCCAAGCTGGATCAGATATGCAAATTCATGGAGACTTTTACCACTGGATCAACAAGTTCACCATTTGGAGGAGCACCAGAACCAAATCAACTTGAAGAGACGGTGAATTATGTCAACAATTTCAACAGACAGGAGAACAATCCATACTCCAACACCTACAACCCAGGGTGGAGGCATCATCCTAGTTTTTCATGGAGCAACAATTCAGGGCAAAAGAACAATCCACCACCTGGATTCCAACAGCAGAACTATCTACCCCCTGGATTCCAGCAACAGAACAAAGGCCAGGAACAGGCAAATGAACCAGGAATAGAAAAAATGTTGGCTCAGTTAAAAAAGTACGATGCTATCTTTCAGAGCCAATCAGCTTCCATCAAAGCACTGGAGAATCAAATCGGACAACTGGCCAATGCTAAGAGTTACAGACCACCAGGTAATCTTCCCAGCAACACAGAACCCAATCCAAGGAACCGAGGGAAGGAGCAATGTCAAGCCATTACTTTGAAAAGCGGTACTGAAATCAACAAATATGTTGGAATCAAGGTGTCCCAAGAAGAAGTTCCAAAAGATGCAGTTCCATAGATGGAGGAAAAAGAAGCAAAGGAAAAAGAACAGATCATTCCACCTCCACTTTTCCTCAACGACTTCAGAAAAACAAACTGGACAAGCAGTTTGCTCGATTCCTGGAGGTGTTCAAAAAGCTTCACATCAACATCCCATTTGCAGAAGCCTTGGAAGAAATGCCCAACTATGTAAAATTCATGAAAGACATTCTTTCACGAAAATGAAGATTGGGAGACTACGAGACAGTAGCATTAACGGAAGAATGCAGTGCCATCATTCAGAGGAAACTTCCCCCGAAGTTGAAAGATCCTGGCAGTTTTACTGTCCCATGCACCATTGGAGAACATTACATCGGTAAGGCTTTATGTGATTTAGGAGCCAGTGTTAACTTGATGCCTTTTTCTATTTACAGGAAACTACAAATCGGAGAAGCAATGCCTACCTCAGTTTCATTGCAACTTGCTGACCGAACACTCGCATTCCAAGAGGTGTTGTTGAAGATGTGCTGGTCAAAGTCGACAAACTGATTCTCCCAGCAGATTTCATCATCCTTGACATGGAAGAAGACAAAGAAATACTTATCATTCTCGGGAGACCATTCTTGGCTACAGGTAAAACTGTAATTGATGTGCAAAAATGAGAACTGACCATGAAAGTGCAGGACCAAGAAGTTACCTTTAATGTTTTCAAAGTCATGAAATTCCCGAGTGATGAAAAGGAAGAAGAATGCTTTAGAGTTGATGTTGTTGACAGTATCGTTAAGGATACTGAGCCAAATCCCACAGATACACTTGAAGCTTGCATCGACAATATGACTGACAGCGAGCTAGATGATGAAATCCTGGAATGTATCAACTACCTTGACAAACCATTCCGATTCAAAGCTACACCACCAGTTGAAAGCTTGGAACTGCCAAAGAAAGATCGAATCAAGCCTTCGATTGAAGAACCACCACAGTTAGAGCTGAAGTTACTTCCGAGTCATCTCAGGTATGCATTTCTTGGAAACTCTTCTGAATTACCTGATATTGTTTCTTCTTCACTAACATTGGAGCAGGAAGAAAAATTACTGAGAGTATTATGAGAGCACAAAAGAGCCATTGGCTGGACTATAGCAGACATTCAAGGCATTAGTCCATCATTTTGCATGCACAAGATTCTGATGAATGATGAGTACAAACCCATAGTGGAGCATCAACAGAGACTCAATCCAATCATGAAGGAAGTCGTAAAGAAAGAAATAATCAAATGGTTGAATGCTGGCATCATTTACCCCATCTCAGACAGTAGTTGGGTAAGTCCTATGCAGTGTGTGCCGAAGAAAGGAGGAATTACTGTGGTTACCAATGAAAAGAACGAGCTAATTCCAACAAGAACGGTGACTGGATGGAGAGTATGCATGGACTACAGAAAGCTGAATAAAGCCACGAGAAATGATCATTTTCCGCTACCATTCATTGACCAGATGTTAGACAGACTGGCAGGACATGAATTCTATTGCTTTCTTGACGGATATTCAGGATACAATCAGATTGTCATCGCCCCAGAAGATCAAGAGAAAACCATATTTACATGTCCCTATGGTAGTTTTGCTTTCCGCAGGATGCCATTTGGATTATGTAATGCCCCTGCCACTTTTCAGCGTTGCATGATGGCCATCTTCTCAGACATGCTGGAGCAGAGTATGGAGGTTTTCATGGATGACTTTTCTGTGTTTGGAGATTCTTTTGACCATTGTTTGCAAAATTTGGAACATGTGTTACAAAGGTGCGAATATACAAACCTGGTACTCAACTGGGAGAAATGTCACTTCATGGTACATGAAGGCATTGTTCTTGGACACCGGATCTCACAAAAGGGGATTGAGGTAGAGAAAACAAAGATAGAGACAATTGAAAAACTACCTCCACCAACATCAGTAAAAGGTATTCGAAGTTTTCTTGGACATGCAGGTTTTTACAAGAGATTTATCAAAGACTTTTCCAAAATTTCAAAACCTCTTTGCAATCTTCTGGAGAAAGATGTGCCTTTCAACTTCACCAAAGAATGCCAGGAAGCTTTTAAGATCTTAAAACAGAAGCTGGTCTCTGCCCCCATCATAGTAGCACCAGACTGGACCCTTCCATTTGAGGTAATGTGCGATGCTAGTGATTTTGCTGTAGGAGCAGTTTTGGGACAACACAAAGCAAAGATTTTCCACACCATTTACTACTCCAGCAGAACTTTGAATGAAGCTCAACTCAACTACACAACCACTGAAAAGGAGTTGTTTGCAGTTGTGTACGCTTTTGTCAAATTCTGCTCCTATCTGCTGGGTCCCAAAGTGGTGGTCTACACAGATCATTCAACAATCAAATACTTGATCACGAAGAAGGATGCCAAACCCAGATTGATCCGTTGGATACTTCTTTTACAAGAATTTGACGTGGAAATTCGAGACAGGAAAGGGACAGAGAATCAGGTGGCAGATCATCTATCGAGGCTCGAGAATGGAGAAACAGCTAACAAAGATCTGTCAATCGAAGAAAATTTTCCAGATGAACAGTTGTTTGCCATGAAACAACAGGAAGTCCCTTGGTATGCTGACTATGTCAACTACATTGTGTCAGGAAAATGGCCGTTGGAATGGACAACTCAGCAACGGAAGAAGTTCTTCAAAGAAGTCAAGCATTATGCCTGGGATGAGCCATACCTGTTCAAACGGTGTGCTGATCAATTATTGAGACGATGTGTTCCACATGAGGAGGTCAACGGTGTTTTGCAGCACTGTCATTCATCACCATATGGCGGACACTTCAGCAGAAACAAAACTGCAGCCAAAGTCCTACAATCAGGTTTGTTCTGGCCCACTCTTTTTAAAGATGCTTATCTTTTTGCTTTTCAATGTGACAGGTGCCAGAGAACGGGAAATATTTCCAGAAGAAACGAATGACCGTTGCAAGACATTCTAGAAGTGGAAATATTCGATGTGTGGGGTATAGATTTCATGGGACCCTTTGTTCCATCATTCAGAAACCTATACATCCTGGTTGCTGTAGACTACGTCTCCAAATGGGTTGAAGCAATTGCATTGCCATCAAATGATTCAAAACTGGTGATCAAATTCTTGAAAAAGAACATTTTCACTCGGTTCGGAACACCTCGTGCAATCATCAGCGATGGTGGCTCACATTTCTGCAACAGATACTTCGATGCACTCCTATCCAAATACGGAGTTACTCACAAGGTTGCTGTTGGTCTACTCTAAGCTTCCCAAGATCATTTATCAAGCATGAAACAAGTGTAAATACAATCATAGGAGGTGTGGAAAAACTCACAAGGATCGGTTGAGATGCGGTGATGACCAAAAACGAATTTCAACTTTCTGCCTTCTCCAAGCTCGGCAGTGGGCTGCTCGGTGTGGGGACTGATCGGTAGTGGCTTGTCTTCCTCCTCCAAGAATTGGCCATGGATGTCCTTTGAAGCTCCAAGCTTTGTGACAAACTTCCATGCTCACGAACTCAATGCCCTATCACCTTGGTATTCCTCCTATGGTGTGCTAGCACTTTAGATCTTGCAACAAAATCATTTGCTTCTCCATTGTTGCTCGGTCAAACCAGAAAACATAGGAGAAGAGGCGTGAGAGAGAAGAAGAAGTTTTGGCTCTAAAACATTGTGAAACCGTAAAGTAGGAGAGAGAGAGGAAAAAGAAAAATGTATTAGATTTTTATATTTTCCAAAAATTAATAAACCATTTACTTTTTCAATTTCAAAAAGCAAAGCATTTAATGCTTTCTTTCTTCTCACATCAATCTATCAAATGTCACATCACTCAAAGTGACATGTGATTTGACGCTTGATGTGACTTGCGATTTAACGCTTGAATTGACTTGCGTGCCGCACTCGAATTCGAAATGCGAATGCGCTCGTAAGTAATCTCAGGCTCGGGTTCGCTAATTCCAAATTAACGAATTTTCTGTTGCGTCGTAATTAAACGATTACGCCTAGCGAAATCACTATTCACATCGCTAACGAATTAATTCTAAATTAATTCGTTCGCCCGAATTAAAATCTAATTTTAATTTCGCGTCGAAATCCAATTTCGTATAATATATCAAATATATTATTTTATCGATTAATTCCAAATTAATTGTTCTCTCTCTTTAATTGATATTTTATCCCAGATAAAATATCTCCACAATTAATCCCAGATTAATTTTCTCTCTCATTGAATTAATCCCAGATTAATTAAAGTGTGAGGCATACGTCATCGGTGAATCTTCGGGAAGCGACCCATGAGTATCCTATACCCACGTGCTAGGCCTGGGGCTGGAATTGTGTCTGCAGCGTACGAAGCACATGTCGGATGTCTGGTAACTAGTCTCTATATCGGTTAACTATGACCTAGTCATATTATCCCGATGACTACAGTACATAAGAGAACCAGTACCGTATCCTACGTGACCATCATCTCCATATGATTGGAGTGACACTTCCGTCTTGACATCACACCCAACACACTACGATTCTCAATATACCCAGCATTGGCGTACATAGAACCTGTTAAAGCCCTGGACGACCGCAACCAAAGTATATTGATTGTCGCAAGTATTAGCGGTGTAAGTCTCAGGTTAAGACCAAATACACCTACCCTAATTTCAGACTTCCATAGACACATAGTCATACTACCAATGGAATTCTGAGAGGGTCTATCTAGAGCGAAGCTGTTTCCCGTACCATCGGTAAAACACAACCTCCTATTACACTTGCATGAGTATCCTATACCCAAATATATGAGAATTATGCCGTTGTGCCCTCACAACGCGCAAAAGTGTAATACTAGTCTTTTACGTATTTATCGATGTCCAATCTCGATAATACTCTGACTAGGGATATTTAATGATTTATCCTACATGGGCTGATACTGTCTCATATCATTCTCTGTCTAGGAACAAATCATAGGGACCTCTCATCATTTATACATCTAGGTGATCTAATCACAAATGATAAGAGTGCAATCTCCTTTGTCACATAGTTAATTTGTACAACAACACCATGATCTGTACAAATAGTGACGCTATGGGTCATAATTGTCCAACAATCTCCCACTTGGCCTATAGCCAGTCACTCGAGTGTTTGACACCCGAACTATGTACGGTTGGCTCAAACTGCTGAGAAAAGCTTTCGTTTGCGGATTTGCATGACTATCGTCTGATGCGATTTATTCGATCATCACATCGCCGCGATGTATGATTCGAACGAATCAGATGATTATCGAAGTATGTATCTGGATCGTTGATGAGACCATTAATTCTTTAGCCTGTGCTCGAGCCTAGCTCAGCTGCTAACAGAATTATATCTAATCTAATTAGATTTATTATCGACCCAGAAGGCTTCTATTGCCACTTCAGCTGCAGCAATAACCCGCATTTGTTGTTTATTCGGTAATAGTATATTGCTTGGAAGATTTCAAGCTCACTGTTCCGTTATTCAATCTTTATAGTACCGTTGTCACGACTTATAGTTGTTTTCATGAAAGCCAAGCTTTCACCGATTATATTATGGGAATATCATTTCCAAGAAATGACATATTATCATTATTTATAGGACAGCCACTGTCAGTGCGCTCCCACTAACCCTCTTATATACACAAGAATCATTTTCATTTTGAATTAAATCATAAACTATTATGATCACATCAAAATGACGATTCCAAGAATCTAATGCTTGCTTCAATCCAAACATGGATCGAACAACTTGCAAACCTTGTTTGGTTGTTATGGTACGAAAAAACCAACAGGATGCTATAAACATCCTCCAAAAGGTTTCCTTTTAAGGAAAGCGATTTTCCCGTTTTAGCTGTCAAATTTCATAAATGAAACATGCAGCATTAGCAAGCATTATCCAAATGGATTTACCGTGGAAACAGGTAAAAGGTTGAATCGTAATCAACACAATGTTGATAACGATACCTTTCCGCTAAAACTCTACCTTTATACGTTGGTATGTTGCCATTCATGTACGTCTTCCTTGAAGACGTATAAGTACCAATAGGCACAATGCCTTGCGGTATATCAACTAGTATCCAAACTTGTTGATATACATGGAATCCATTTCAGATTCATGACACTTTGTCATAATAGGGAGTCGATACCTTGTATCACTTCCTCATACGTAGTCAGTTGGTATACCTCAATAAGATTGACATCTTCATAAGGTGAGATCAGAAACCCATACCCCAGGTTGTTTTCTGAATCTCTCCGAAATACGCGGTTTATGTGTATTCGAAGATTATTGGTAATAGTTTCATCCTTGATGAACTATTTGTGTTCCATTAAGGAATAGGTGCTTTGAATAGTATTACTCCGATTTTCATCGAGTTTTACTATCCTCCACTTACCACTGCATATCGGTATTCCTCTTAGGAAAACCACATGGTGAGCAACAATCTAATTGTTCTCTAGTGAGTTGTATAAGTACTATACTTATGGTATCCCTAAGATAACCTACATTTGGCACTTATCCAATTTGGGTTTTAGTTTGGTATCATCCAAACATATGCCTAGCATACCCAAATTTGTAGAAATGAGAAACCCGGTTTCTTTCCCGTTCATATCTAATATAAAATCTGTCTAACAGATTTTAATGGAACCTTATTCTAAATAAGTTCGGCACTGTTTAAAGCTTATCTGTTGAAGGAAATGGTAGCTCAGAGCGACTCATGATTAACCTTATCATGTCCAACAAAATTCGGTTTATCCGGTTCGGACACACCGTCACTTTGACGTGTTCCGGGAGGAGTCCTCATTGAAAGAATCCTATACTCTTTCAAGTATACGAGAAACTTATTCTTAAGTATTTTCCATTACGGTCTAACCGTGACGGTTTAATACTTTAGCCGATCTGTTTGTCTATTTCGTGTCGACACTCTAAAAGTTTCCGATTTGTGTTCTTCAAAAGAAACACATAACCATAACGCGATGCCACATCCGTAAAGGTCACGAAATATTCATATCCACATCTAGCCTAGAAAGATATGGGCCCACTTGCTTCACTATGAACTAGGGCTAACAGATTGGTGGCATTTACACTTTTACCAAGTAAATAGTGTTTTAGGCATTTTTGCCCAATAAACTAGATTCGTAGACTTTATTTGATTGGAATCAAATCAGTCCGAGTACCCACTCTTCAAAAGTGTGGATATACGATTCTTGTTTAATTGTGTCCCAGAAAACAATGCCACTTTTAAGTTTCTCCTAATCAAATCAGTTTCAGCTATTTGTTTGTCATGTTATATGTTTGAGATTTTATTTATATTCAAAATATAAATTATGTTATTCACATCTAATGTGTTTATCTCAATATCATCTTTATATAATAAAACACTTTAGTGTTCTATAATATAAAGGTTAACCCACATCGGGTTATACACTGATATAAAGATAATGTTTCTAGTCAAACTAGTTACATTATAACAGTTTCCTAATTTAGATACACACCTGAGGGTAGTTCCTAAAATTAGGTTTCTACGGTTAAAACGGCGACTTTCGTCCCGTTTCCAATTCGCAGATAAATCTCTATTGAAGTCAGTGTCCTGTTCAAAACATATTCTGAACATCAATATATATATGTACCACACTAAGTATTTAAAATCCAATTTTAATACTAGTAGTGAACATAATTATGACAAACATATTTGAAGTCAGAGCCTTGCTCATCTTCAATTCCTTCATGTCTGCTTTGTCCAAATGGCCGTCACGCTTCCGCGATCCCGTTTGCCACATTTAAGCAGACATTTTGGGATATGTCATTTATCTTCCCAGAAGATTATAATGATTTTGACTTTGCCATTTTTCATATTCCAGAAGCCTTTGGCCAAGCCTCGGGTTTCTAGAATATCGAAGTAAGGTGCGCCTTGCACTACTTTCCTAATTGCATACTTTGACTTTGTCTCCTTGAGAATAGTCATTAACTCTCCAAGAGTTATCAATTGCAATTTTAGTACTTCTAAAATCTAAATATAGATTTATGAATATCCTTCAATTTCGTCATCATACTTTAAGGATCTAATCCTTAGTTCTGATTCAGAAATTAAGGAGTCTACTGCGACAAGCCTAATGGATTAAGCACTTAAGTTATCATTACATAAATCTTCCAAAGATTATGCTCTACTATTTGCTTAACTCCGGGCTTACGCTTAATATATTATTTAATCAAATAAAATAACTTATTATTTTTCGAGGACCATCCTGAAATAATTCCCAATTAGAAAAATTAAACCATTTAAATACATTTTCCCTACGATTATGTTTTAAATGCTAATCTTCAATTTCTATCTTGATTTTAATAGTCCAACTATTTAATCAACGATTTGTGGTACTATGTATTATAATTATTATTATAGTCCAACTATATAATCAAATATAATTTAAATTAATTAACCTCAATTACATTGATTACTATAATCCAATTATAAAATCAACTGTAAATTGAAATTAATTATTACAGATATATTGATTACTATAATCCAATTATATAATCAACTATAATACAGTCCAACTGCTTTAATTAAAACAACAATTTAAAATTAGTCCAACTAACATTTAATTATATGACGAATGATATTGTTTGAGCGCGTATGGCGAGTAATGAACGAATATTGCAAATTCAATTCTTGCCTCCCACTATTTTTCAGCGAGCCTCAACCCTCTGTCGAGTACTCGGGAAACCGCGTTTCCTAGTGGGCTAGGATCCCCCTTAAATATCACACAATCTTGACTTTGGCCAACAAATTGTTTGATATTTAACTAGGTAGATCTCTAAGATCGATTGGATCCAATCCAATTCCTAGATCCGGTAAGGAGACATCTAAGTCTGGAACATATATCTTATATATGCCAATACATCCAATGTATTACCTAACCTTTTTCCTCTGAATCAAATAAGCCTTGGCTTTGGCACAACAAACTTAGTGATCCCAGTCAAACGCGACCCATTGACCATGGAAAGCTTCGTAATCAAGGTCGATGGACAAGAAGTGGTCTTGACTTTGGCCAACAAACTACAACTTGGACAAGACACTGATATGGAACAAAGCCTTCGTGATTCAAACACATCCTCGACGGACAAAGGCCTTGACTTTGGCCAACAAGCCAATGCCAGTCTCGGATCTTGAGTGAGAATCACTCAATGGAAGGAAAAACACTTAATATTATTTGAGGGTTTTTCGCGTGCAAATTGGCAACCAATTTATTATCTTTGTTAAGGTCTCATCATCATACACCCTTAAACATGCATTCCAAACACATAATAAAGCGCATCTAATAAAATAATAATGATATGCGGATGGATACTTTACACAATGATCCTAGATCAAATCTCTCCTTTCTCTCTCCCGCTAGCACAAGTACTACTTCTACCCGTTACACTACACTTCTAAAGAAACCTCATTTACATTGAGGGGAATAGGTGAGAAGAGAATACAAAGAATAAGGTTGATAAGGCTGGACATGCAGTTCCAATTATAAATCAAATTTATTACAACAATTTCTAAAATTGTCCCACCCTTCTAATATCCATCTGATATACATTATTCATGCATCGCAACCATATATTCACAAGCATGTTATCATCAATCTAATCAAATTAATTAATCTGATAATTAGTGATCATCCAATGTTCAAACAACGATTTGATTTTTTCGAGTCAAACTCGTTTTGTGAATAAGTACTTAAAGTACGAATTCTCGAATTAAATTAAACTACATAATTAAATCCAATTCAATATGCATTTAATTCTAATTCGCTTATTTAATTCCAAATTAAATACCACACTTTAATAATAAACCTTTTACGACTTAAATTCCAAATTTAATCGCAACGGGTCTCAAAGCCCGATTAACGTCCAACGTCAATTTAATTAAAGTCCAATAGGCTTTTAATTAATTTCTTAAAGCGTGGACTTTTGGTCAACTCGGGTCAAACCGATAACCAAAGTCCAATCCGGAAATTACCCTATAAGCTCAGAAATCAATCTTGGCCTATTAGGCCCAATTAAACTTTAAAGGTTCATAAAGTCGCATTTGGGCTTTATGAATGCGGTTTTGGGCCTATTTGGAGCCAACCAACTTTGCCTAAACCCAACTTTGTACAACAAAGCCCAATAAACCGAATAACAACTTAACAAGCCCAAATCCAATTTTAAGCCCAATTAATTAAAATACAAAAATTCCAAATTTCACATTCTAATTAACCAAAGTGTATAGCATTATTAATTACCCAAATCTACATTTCCAAACCACAAAATTTGTACAATTAATCATGCTTATCTACATCAATTAGTGTCCAACACATTTTGATCAAAATCAAACCCAATTTTCATGCATATATGTCTCGGCCATTTGGGGAAAATTATGCCCAATTTGAATTCAATCCAATTAAACCCAATTAAACATAAAATCAACATCCCCAATTGTTATCAAGTCATCCAATGAATCAAAAAACAAAAATCCAAGACAATTTAGGGTTCCATCATTTTCGGCCATAACACCAAAATTGGGGAAAATTGTTCCAAACACTTTTTCATCAAATTGATCCAATCAATCATCAATTCAATAACATTTAAGCATACTAATTCAAACAATTTCATTAAATCATGCCCAAATTCGTTTTGCCCAATTTTAACCCTAAATTAATTTCATGTTTTCAAAGGCTCTGATACCATTGTTGGTCTACTCTAAGCTTCCCAAGATCATTTATCAAGCATGAAACAAGTGTAAATTCAATCATAGGAGGTGCGGAAATCTCACAAGGATCGGTTGAGATGCGGTGATGACCAAAAATGAACTTCAACTTTCTGCCTTCTCCAAGCTCGGCAGTGGGCTGCTCGGTGTCGGGACTGCTCGGCAGTGGCTTGTCTTCCTCCTCCAAGAATCGACCATGGATGTCCTTTGAAGCTCCAAGCTTTGTGACAAACTTCCATGCTCACGAACTCAATGCCCTATCACCTTGGTATGCCTCCTATGGTGTGACAGCAATTTAGATCTTGCAACAAAATCATTTGCTTCTCCATTGTTGCTCGGTCAAACCAGAAAATAGAGGAGAAGAGGCGTGAGAGAGAATAAGAAGTTTTGGCTCCAAAACATTGTGAAACCGTAAAGCAGGAGAGAGAGAGGAAAAAGAAAAATGTATTAGGTTTTTATATTTTCCAAAAATTAATAAACCATTTACTTTTTCAATTTCAAAAAGCAAAGCATGTAATGCTTTCTTTCTTCTCACATCAACTCACATCAATCTATCAAATGTCACATCACTCAAAGTGACATGTGATTTGACGCTTGATGTGACTTGCGATTTGACGCTTGAATTGACTTACGTGCCGCACTCGAATTCGAAATGCGAATGCGCTCACAAATAATCTCGGGCTCGGGTTCGCTAATTCCAAATTAACGAATTTTTCATTGCGGCGTAATTAAACTATTACGCCTAGCGAAATCACTATTCACGTCGCTAACGAATTAATTCTAAATTAATTCGTTCGCCCGAATTAAAATCTAATTTTAATTCCGCGTCGAAATCCAATTTCGTATAATATATCAAATATATTATTTTATCTATTAATTCCAAATTAATCGTTCTCTCTCTTTAATTGATATTTTATCCCAGATAAAATATCTCCGCAATTAATCCCATATTAATTTTCTCTCTCATTGAATTATTCCCAGATTAATTAAAGTGCGAGTTATACATCATCGGTGAATCTTCGGGAAGCGACCCATGAAATCCCCGGATATGTTGGCAATAAATTCGGCCATCGGACTATCCGAACACGTAAGTACCTCGTACTACGTTTATACCGATTTACAAGACAAGGTTGGCTTCTAGCAAAGCGCCATGCCTTCCCAATTCTCCAGAAATATCCTTACAGGAATAAAGGATCTATATCAGACGTAGTGTACATAGTATTGCGTATCTCGATCTCTTATCGGATGATCACATGCAAGGCTAGGGGCTGGAATTGTGTCTGCCCCGTACGAAGCACATGGTTGATGTCTGGTAACTAGTCTCTATATCGGATAACTATGACCTAGTCATATTATCCCGATGACTGCAATACTTAAGAGAACCAGTACCGTATCCTACGTGACCATCATCTCCATATGACTGGAGTGACACTTCCGTCTTGACATCACACCCAACACACTACGATTCTTAATATACCCAGCATTGGCGTACACAGAACCTGTTAAAGCCCTGGACGACCGCAACCAAAGTATATTGATTGTCGCAAGTATTAGCGGTGCAAGTCTCAAGTTAAGACCAAATACACCTACCCTGATTTCGGACTTCCATAGACACATAGTCATACTACCAATGGAATTCCGAGGGGGTCTATCCAAAGCGAAGCTGTTTCCCGTACCATCGGTAAAACACAACCTCCTATTACACTTGTATGAGTATCCTATACCCAATATATGAGAACTATGCCGTTGTGCCCTCACAAGGCGCACAAGTGTAATACTAGTCTTTTACGAATTTATCGATGTCCAATTTCGATAATACTTTGACTAGGGATATTTAATGATTTATCCTACGTGGACTGATACTGTCTCATATCATTCTCTGCCCAGGAACAAATCATAGGGACCTTCATCATTTATACATCTAGGTGATCTAATCACAAATGATAAGAGTGCAATCTCCTTTGTCACATAGTTAATTTGTACAAGAACACCATGATCTGTACAAATAGTGACGCTATGGGTCATAATTGTCCAACAGTTGCCACAGCTTACCATCCACAGTCAAATGGACAGGTTGAGGTTTCAAACAAGGAAATCAAAAGAATCCTAGAAAGAACCGTTGGATCAACAAGGAGGGACTGGTCAACAAAACTAGATGATGCATTATGGGCCTACCGGACAGATTACAAGACACCCATTGGTATGTCCCCATATAGATTGGTGTTTCGGAAAGCGTGCCATCTCCCAGTTGAGCTTGAGCACAAGGCGTACTGGGCACTGAAGAAGTTGAATTTTGATTCACAAGCTGCAAGAGAGAAAAGACTTCACCAACTTAACGATTTGGAGGAATTTCGCCTACCGGCTTATGAGAATGCCAAATTGTACAAGGAAAAGACCAAAAAATGGCATGACCGAAAAATAGTGCACAGACAGTTGGAACCAAGGTAGCAGGTGTTGTTGTACAACTCGAGGTTGAAACTTTTCCCTGGAAAGTTGAAATCTAGGTGGTCAGGTCCATTTGTGATCACTCAGGTTTTACCTTATGGAATGGTTGAGTTACTGGATCCCAATACCAACAACACATTCAAAGTTAACAGTCAGCGTGTCAAGCACTACTGGGGAGAATCATTTGAGCGACAAAAAGAAAGTGTCACACTTTCAGATTCAGCCTAACGTTCGAGAAGTCACGTCTAGCTGACGACTTTAAACTTAGCGCTCGCAGGGAGGCAACCCATGCAATTTTTGTATATATTGTGATTTGGTGTGATTTAATTTGGTGTGTTTAGATTTTGCAGGTTAATTCATTTCAGGATGGAAGAAGCTCTAGCAAATCTTCACAAGCAATTTCCTTCTCACTCTCAAAAATCTCTGAGGAAAGTTTACAAAGCTCGCTTGCAACGGATGAGACTACTAACAATTCACGGTGTTCATAATGACATTCGTTGGGTAATTGAAGCACGAGTCCGATTGGCAGGTGAGTCTTCTGACTCTTTTATTTCACATCTGCCTGGTTTTGGAAGAAGCACCTATGCAAAGAAACGTAGAGCTAAGCAAATGGGTGTTTGTTACAAATGTGCACGCTGGAATTACAATACTCGTTGTCGTTCTTTAGGAATGGTGTCTGATAATCGAGAAGACAAAATTAAATTCATTAGGGATGGCTTGGGTAAGGAGTCTTTAGATGATATATCTTAGACTCTTGAGACGCATCCCAGTGGATATGTTCACATAGCCTTTCGCAAATTACATACACAATTTCAAAAAGAAAGACAACAGTTAAGTTTAGGGAATCTGACTCAAAAAGACCCTGTTTGCCAATTTATAAGAAAATTGGATGGGAAGCTTGTCCCTGATGCATAGACGTCAATCAAGCTATAAATTCTTGTACATATTATATCTCTTTGTCTTTTCCTAATAATTGTAATTTGTTTTGTTGTTTTCTTTTATTTTCTCCGACAGGATCCAGACCTTTTTTACTATCACGATTTATTTACTCTTTAACTAATAATTGTCATTTGGCAGGTACTAGTGCTATTATTTTACTCACCCTTTTTAGGTATTATAAATTCAACTCATCATTGCACTTTTGAAGACATCCAAAGTAAAACATAGAAGCCACTTCAAGAAGGCAAGTTGAAAACATCTGTGTGTTTTGCGGTAGTAGTGTTGGTACTAAACCACAATACGTAGAGGCAACACAAGAATTTGGTTGAGTCTTAGCTGCAAGAAATATGCACTTAGTACATGGCGGAGGCAATCTTGGACTAATGGGGATCATTTCAAAGGCCGTACAGGAAGGAGGCAGTCACGTTTTGGGAATCATCCCAAAACCCTTGGCAGAGGCAAATCTTATTGGATCATCAAACGGAGAGGAACTGATCGTGCCAGGTATGTTTGAACGACTGGTAGAAATGATTAACCGTTCTGATGCTTTTATTGCTTTGCCAGGTGGCTTGGGCACATTGGAGGAAATTTTTATAGTGTTATCTTGGGCGAACCTGAACATACACCAGAAACCAATTGGGCTGTTTAACATTGATGGATTTTATGATTTTCTTTGTGTGTTTCTTGATGATGCTCGGAGAATGGGTTCGTGTCAAAACTTTTAAAAGAACTCCTCTTTACTGTCAGAACTACTCCGGATCTAATAGACCAAATCTTAGCCTATGAACCACAAGTTGACCTATCCTTTCAAAGATAAATTGGTCCGAGGACGATCGTGGTAAGAGGCGTCGTGTTAATCTAGATCTTACCTTTAACTTTTTTTTGTGTAAGAATTTCAGCAAACCAGGTACTATCTCTTCTAAACTATTCTTCTACTGTTTAAGACATTGGGGACAATGTCTCATTTAGGTTTGGGGGAGGGAATTAGTTGAATAGTATCTTCTTTTTAGTTGTGTGTTGTTTTTATTTGTAGTTCAAAATTTTCGAAAAATACAAAAAAAATTGAAAAATTTTCAAAAATTACAAAAATATTTTGTGTTTTGTGTTTTTATTTTGACTAAAAATGTGAAATTGGTAAGAGATAGCTGAGTAAGGAGTCTACACTCCTGAGACGTATCTCAACCTATTTCGGAACAAGTTAATTTTTGTTTATTTCATTTTGAATTATTTAATTTGTGAATTCTCCATAATACTGACTAAAATGGATCTTCATATGCTCAGTTGGCAGGTATTATCAACATACATGGAAACATACGGACATGAGCTAAAATTGAAAAGTTTGTAATATTCAGTGCTTTAGTTTAATTGGAGAAGCATCTCAAAAAGCAATAGAGTAAAAAAAAATTCTGAGATCCGAGTTATTAAGTCTGTAAGGTGTGTTTTAACACCTAGTGCCCTTAAAGCCAACTGGTTTGGAGTAACTGGCCCAAAACTCGCTACATGGATCAAGGATGTTGCAAATATATATATATATATATATGAAGTCTGGAGTAATTAAGTTTGTAGGGGTGTCTTAACACCTGGTTGTTGGATAATATGACCATAGCGTCACTATTTGCACAGAACATGTGGTGCTGTATAGCAAATTAACTATGTAACAAGGAAATTGCACTCTCGTCATTTGTGATTAGATCACCTTAGATATATAATGAAGAGAGGTCCCTATGTATTATTCCTGGATTGAGATGATATGAGACAGTATCAGTCCACGAAGGATTAATCATTAAATATCCCTAGCCGTAGTATTATCGAGACTGGACATCGATAATGCGGAATAGGCTAGTATTGCACTTGTGCGCGTTGTGAGGGCACAACGACATAGTTCTCATATATATAAGTATTGGATACTTGTGCAAGTGCGATAGGAGGTCGTGTTTCACCGATGGTACGGAAAACAGCTTCGCTCTGGATAGACCCTTCAGAATCCCATTGGTATTATGACTAGGTGTCTATGGGAGGCCGAAATCAAGGTAGGTGTGTATAGTCTTAACCTGAGACTTACATCGCTAATACTTACGACAATCGGTAAACTTTGGTTTTGGTGGTGGGGGATCTTAACTGGTTCTGTGTTCACCTCTTCTGGGTTTATCAGAGAGTCGTAGTGTATTGGATGTGATGTCAAGACGGAAGTGTCACTCCAGTCATAATGGAGATGATGTCACGCATGATACGGTATTAGTGCTCTTAAGTGATGCGCATCCAATCGTGATATTATGACCAGGTCATGAATATCCGATTATAGAGACTAGTTACCAGACATCCGATATGTGTTTCGGACGGGGCAGACACTTATCCAGCCGCAGCCCTAACACGTGACTATCCGATACTGGGCCGATATGCACAATACAATTGTATACTACGCTTGATACAGATCTTAATATTCTTAAAGGATATGTCCGGAGAACTTGGGAAGACTGGTGCTTTGCTAGGAGTCGAACTTGTCTCGTAAATCGGTATAGAACGTAGTACTTGGTACGTACGTGATTCGGATACTCCGACGACCGTATTTACTGTCAACTTATCCGGAGATCTCATGGGTCGCTTCCCGATAATCCACCGATGACGCACAACTCGCACTCTTGAATAATCTGGGATTATAATAGAAGAGAGAGAAAATTAATCTAGGATTAATAACGGAGATATTTTATCCGGGATAAAATATCGTCTAAAGAGAGAGAACGATTAATTTGGAATTGATCGATGAATTAATATATTCGATATATTAAATGAAATTAGATTTCGACGCGGAATTAAATTAGATTTTAATTCGGGCAAACGAGTTAATTAGAATTAATTCGTTAGCGACGTAAATAATAATTTCGCCAGGCGCAATTATTTATTTAAATTCGATTGAATTAACGTCGCGACGTAAGCTCGGTATTCGGAAATATCGAACCCGAACGCGTGAGTGCACGTGGGCCCACTTTCATTTGGAAACGTGTGGGGCCCACATGACACATGTCATTCTAATGCATTGCATGTAGATAGTGTACATTGCACTCAATGTCATTGCATGGAAATTGAGTGTTTGACACTCTAAGCCATTGCATGTTTTGTGTCATAAATTTATTATAATTTAATAAATATTATGGCATAAATATAAATTGATTTTTGGTAAATCATTTTAATTACAACACAATTCTATCTCTCTCAAATTCTCTCTTCCTCTCACGGCAATGGTGGCAATTCTTCACTGGTTTTGAACCAGTTTGGGCGTGAGTAATAGGGAAGCTAGAGTGGGTTTTCATGGTGAAAATTCAAGTGCTAGCACACTTACAAGTCTTGCGAAGGTGGTAGGGAGGTTCGACCATGAGACGGGATCCATCCAACGAAGCTAGGAGCTCCGTTTCTTCACCCGAAATTCTGTTTTGCAGGGAAAGTGGACTGTTGCAGTTTGGCGTGAAGGGCAGTACGTTTTTGGCCTTCATTCGTCTCCAAATCGACATAACCGATCAATGTGAGTATTCCGCTACCTCCGTTGATGTGTTCACGCATTATTTCATGTCTTGATTTGATCTTGGGACCTTAGAATAAACCAACAATGGCATCATGAGCTAATGTTGCAAGCATGAATTTGTAGGGTTTAAAATTTGGGTAAATGTGATTTGAGAATGATTTGAATAAATTGCTTGTTTGAGTATGCTTATAACATGTTTAAATTCATTTTGGTTGGACTATTTGATGAAAAATGATTTGGAATTATTTTCCCCAAAATGGATATGTTGGCCGAATGGTTTGGTGATTTTTTGGATCTTGATTTTTGATTTTTGATTCATTTGATGAGTTAGAATCGATTAGGTTGACGTTAATTTGAATCGAATTGGATTGGATTTCGAATTGGACAAAAACCCCAAATTCCTTACCTTGGCCGAATGTGTCATTGCCCTAATGTCTTGGTAATTTTGGTTTTGTGACATTGGATGTGTATGAAATCAAATCGGATGTTGATTTGATGTCGATTGTAGGTTCGATTGGATCGAAACCGAATCGGACACAAAATCCCTCCTTGGCCGAGAGCATGAAAGCATGTAAATGGGTTTGATTTTTCATTATGTGTGTTTGACATGTAATAATGAATTAAGTATGATTAATTGGACTAATTTAGTGTTTTGGAAATGTTGATTTAGTTGATTAATCATATAATGCACTTTTGGTAATTAAATTGTGAAATTGAATTTTTGGATTTATTAATGGGCCTAATTTGGAAATTAGAATTTAAGTTGTAATTGGGCCTATTGGGCTTGATTTATCAAGTTTGGTTTAGGCCAAGTGGATTGGATCCAATTGGGCCCAAAACCTTAACCATAAAGCCCAATTGCAACTAATGAACCTTTAATGTTAATTGGGCCTAATGGGCCGAAATTGATTTCTAAGGCATTTTGGGTGATTCCACTATTGGCTTTGGTTGCCGAAGCCCATGCCTAAAGAAATTAATTGAAGCCCATTAGACTTTAATTGATTGACGTTGGACGTTAATCGGTCTTTGAGACGCGTTACGATTAGATTTGGAAATTTAAATCGTAAAAGGTTTATTAAATAAAAGTGTAATATTAATTTGGAATTGAATAGTGAATTAGTATTAAATACATGTTAAATTGGATTTAATGATGTAGTTTAATTTAATTCATGAATTTGTGCTTTGAGTACTTATTCGCAAAAACGAGTTTGACTCGAACAAAATCAAATCGTTGTTTGAACATTGGATGATCACTTAATTATCAGATTAATTAATTTGATTAGATTGATTGATAGCATGCTTATGTGTGTGAATACGTGGTTGTGTTGAATGAATAATGTATATCGGATGGATATTAGTCGGGTGGGCAATTTTAGAAATTGTTGTAATAAATTCGATTTATTAAATTGGACCTGCGTGTCCAGCCTTATCACCTTCTTTCTCTTTGTATTCTCTTCTCACCTATTCCCCTCTATATATATGAGGTTTCTTTAGAAGTGTAGTGTAACGGGTAGAAGTAGTACAAGTGCTAGCTTGAGTGAGAAAGGGAGAGATTTGATCTAGGATCAATGTGTTAAGTATCCATCCGCATATCATTATTATTTTATTTCATACTCACTTTATTATGTATTTAGAATGCATGTTTAAGGGTGTATGATGATGAGACCTAACAAAGATAATTAAATTGGTACCAATTTGCACGCGAAAATCCCTCAATCTATTAAGCAAATATCATTCCATTGAATGATTCTTGTTCAAGATCCGAAGTTGGCATTGGTTTTTTTTGACCAAAGTCAAGACCTTTGTCAATCAAGGATGTACTTGAATCATGAGAGTTTTGTTGCATATCGGTGTCTTGTCCAAATCGTGATTTTTATTGACCAAGTCATATCACTTTTTGTCCAATGACATTGATTACGAAACTTTCCTCGTCAATGGGTCCTGCTTAACTGGAATCATTAGGTTTGTTTTTGGCCAAAGCCAAGGCCTAGATGATTCGAGGATATGGTTAGGAAAATGTATTAGATACATTGACATTATACATATGTTTCGGACTTGGATGTCCACCTAACCGGATCTAGGAATTGGATGAGATCCATTGATCTGTGAGATCTACCTAGTTAAATAGCATACAACTTTTTATTGGCCAAAGTCAGGGTTGTGTGTTATTTAATAGGATCCTAGCCCACTAGGAAACGCGGTTTCCGAGTACTCCACAGAGGGTTAGAGGCTCGACGAAAAAATAGTGGGAGGCAAGTATTGAATTTGCAACATTCGTTCAAATACTCGCTAAACACGCTCATTTTATTTTACTCGTCATATTAATCAAAAGTATTAGTCGGACTAATATTTTATGTTGTTTTAAAAATATATAGTTGGACTATATACAAACTCATTCAATATATAGTTGATTTTATAATTGGATATAGTAATCAATATAATTGAATTAAAATGATAGTTGATTTTATAATTGGATTATAGTAATCAATATTAAAATTATAGTTGATTAAATATTGGGTTATTGTAATCATTATAATAAATAGTACCTTATTAAAATTGATTAAATAGTTGGACTATTGAAATCAAAAAGGAATTGAAAAGTTGAATATTTAAAATATATAATCCTTGGATTAATGTTTTAAATGATTTAATTTCAATTGGGAATTAATAATAGGTTAATTTATTTGATAAAATAACTTATTATGACTAAGCCCATAATTAAGCAAATAGTAGAGCATAAAATCTTTGGAAGATTTATGTGATGATGACTTTAGTGCTTAATTAATATACTTACAATAAATCTATCTTTAGATTTAAAAGTATTAAATTGCAATTAATAATTCTTGAAAAAATTAATTGACTATTCTAGTGGAGAAAAGTCAAAGTTTGCAATTGGGCATGTAGCACAAGGTGCACATCGTTTCGATATTCCGAAACCCAAGGTTTGGCCAAAGGTTTGTGAAATATTGAAAAAGGATAATTGACATATCCCAAAGTGACTACCATTTGGATATGGAAGACACGAAGGAATTAAAGATAGGGCGAGGCTCTAACTTTAAAAATATTTGTCAAAGTTATGTTGACTACTAGTATTGAAATTGGATTTTAAATACTTAGTGTGGTACATAAAATATATGTATTGACGTTCAGAATCCGCTGTGAGCTGGATACTGGCTTCAAGCCGAGATTTCTCTGCGAATTGGAAACGGGACGAAAGTCGCTGTTTCGACCGTAGATACCTAAGTTTAGGAACTACCCTTTGGGTATGTACTTAAATTAGGAAATGTTATAATGTAACTAGTTTAACTAGAGACATCATCTCTATATCAGTGTTTAATCCATTGCGGATAAACCTTTATATTCTAGAACACTAAAGTGTTTCAATATATAAAGATGATACTAAGATAATTACATTGGATGTAAATAACAGAATTTATATTTTGAATATAAAGAAAAAATCTCAAACATATAAAATGACAAATAAATAGCTCAAATTGATTTGATCAATGGAGACTTATTTGTGGCATTGTTGTCTGGGACACAATTAAACAAGACTCGTATATCCACACTTTTGAAGAGTGGGTACTAGGACTGATTGACTATTCAAATAAGGTCTCGAATCTAGTATTAAACAAGACCCGTATATCCACACTTTAAAGTGTGGGTACTAGGACTGATTGACTATTAAATGGTCTACGAATCTAGTTTATTAAACAGACCCGTATATCCACACTTTAAAGTGTGGGTACTAGGACTGATTTGACTATTCAAATAAGGTCTACGAATCTAGTTTATTAGGTTAAATACCTAAAATACTATTTACTGGTAATAGTAAAAGGGCCACCGATCTGTCAGCCCTATTCATGGTGAAAGTAAGGGGCCCATATCTAGCTAGGCTAGATGTTAACATGAATATTTCGTGACCTTAACGGAAGTGACATCACGTTGTGGTTATGTGTTTCTTTTGAAGAACACAGATCGGAAACTTTAGAGTTTCGACACGAAGTAGACAAACAGATCGGCTATAGTGTTATTCCGCCACGGTAATACCGTAATGGAAATTACTTAAGCAGTAAGTTTCATACGTACATGAAAGAGTATGGTATTCTTTCAGATGAGGACTCCTCTCGAGACACGTCGTCAGTTAGACGATGTGTCCGAACTAAAACCGAATTTTGTTGGACATAATAAGGTTTATCACGAGTCGCTCTGAGCTACTATTTCCTTCTACAGGATATGTATTAACAGTGCAAAACTTATTTAGAATAAGGTTCCATATAAATCTGTTTGACAGATATCATATAGGATATGAACAGGGAAGAAACGAGGTTTCTCATTCCTGATAATTTGGGTATGCCAGGCATAGCGTTTGGATGATACCAAACTAAGGACCCAAATTGGATAAGTGCCAATACAGGTTATCTTAAGGGAAACCTTAAGTATAGTACTTATAAATCCCATATGAGAACAATGTAATTGTTGCTCCATGCGGTTTTCCTGAGAGGAATACCGATATGCAGTGGTCAGTGGGAGGATAGTGATACTCGATGAAAATCGGAGTAATACTGTTAAAGGCACGAAGTCCTTAATGGAACACAAATAGTTCATCTATGATGAATCTATACCATTAATCTTCAAATACACAAGAACTTCGTAGATCGGATAGAGTCAGAAAACAACCTAGGGTATGGGTTTCTGATCTAACCTCATAAAGATGTCAATCTTATGGAGGTGTACCATCCGACTACGTTATAAGGAAGTGATACGAGGTATCGACTCCCTGTTGTGGCAAAGTGCCATGACTCCGAAATGGATTCCATGTATAACAACTATGTTTGGATACTAGTTGTTGTACCATAAGGCGTTGTGCCTATGGTACTATAAATGTCTTCAAGGAAGACATACATGGAAGGCAACATACCAACGTGCAAAGCTATGCTTTTGACAAAAGGGTATCGTTATCACATTATGTTAATAACGGTTCAAGCTTTTACCTGTTGCCATGGTAAATCCATTTTGAAGATGCTTGTTGATAACTGTATATTTCATTTATGAAATATGTCAGTTACAAATCAAAATCGCTTTCCTGAAAAGGAAACCTTTTGGAGGATGTTACAACATCCTGACGATTTTGTATAACCGACAAACAAGGTTTGCGGGTTATTCGATCCATGTTTGGATCAATGCAAGCATAAGGTTCTTGGAACTGTTTTGAAATAATCATAATGGTTTATGATTTGACTCAAAACGAAATAATTCTTGTGTATATAAGGAGGTTAGTGGGGAGAGCGCACTAACAGTGAAATTCCCATAAAAGCTATTGTTGAAAGCTTGGCTTTCATAGAAATTCTCCGTAGAATTCTGGGGGAGATAACAACCTTTATTAGAGGAATAAAGATCTACTGGGATATATTTGGAGTTGTTAACACTCTCTGGGGAAATTGTACATTTAAAATGTACTTGTATTGGTGTCTCATACGCTTCAAGCATATGGAGTCACAATCAGGTCAATCCAAGTGACAGTCACTGGATTGAAGTTAAGAACATCTGTTAGTATCTCAGAGAACTAAAGATGCTATCTTTTACTATGGAGAAGGAGAGCTTGAAGTGACTGGGATCACTGCAGCAAGTTCCAAACGATTAAATACTACGGTACTATAAAGTTTGAACACCGGGACAATGAGCTGGAAATCTTCCAAGCAAGATAACTGTTGCCGAATAAACAACAAATGCGGATTATTGCTGCAGCTGAGGCAGCAATAGAAGTCTTTTGGGTCGAAAGTAAATCTAATTAGATTAGATATAGTTCTGTTAGCAGTTGAGCTAGGCGTCAGCACAGGCTAAGGAATTAAAGGTCTCATCGACGATCCAGATATATACTTCTATATCATCTGATTCGTTCGGATCATACATCGTGGCGATGTGATGATCGTATAAATCACGTCAAACGATAATCAAACAAATCCGCTGACGAAAACCTTTCCTCAGCAATTTGAGCGAACCTTACATAGTTCGGGTGTAGGAACTCGAGTGACTGGCTATGTGCCAAGTGGGAGATGTTGGATAATATGACCCATAGCGTCACTATTTGCACAGAACATTGTGTTGCTGTAGCAAATTAACTATGTAACAAGGAAATTGCACTCTCGTCATTTTGTGATTAGATCACCTTAGATATATAAATGAAGAGAGGTCCCTATGATTAGTTCCTGGATTGAGATGATATGAGACAGTATCAGTCCACGAAGGATTAATCATTAAATATCCCTAGCCGTAGTATTATCGAGACTGGACATCGATAATGCGGAATAGGCTAGTATTGCACTTGTGCGCGTTGTGAGGGCACAACGACATAGTTCTCATATATATAAGTATTGGATACTTGTGCAAGTGCGATAGGAGGTCGTGTTTCACCGATGGTACGGGAAACAGCTTCGCTCTGGATAGACCTTCGGAATCCCATTGGTATTATGACTAGGGTCTATGGGAGGCCGAAATCAAGGTAGGTGTGTATAGTCTTAACTGAGACTTACATCGCTAATACTTACGACAATCGGTAAACTTTGGTTTTGGTGGTGGGGGATCTTAACTGGTTCTGTGTTCACCTCTTCTGGGTTTATCAGAGAGTCGTAGTGTATTGGATGTGATGTCAAGACGGAAGTGTCACTCCAGTCATAATGGAGATGATGTCACGCAGGATACGGTATTAGTGCTCTTAAGTGATGCGCATCCAATCGTGATATTATGACCAGGTCATGAATATCCGATTATAGAGACTAGTTACCAGACATCCGATATGTGTTTCGGACGGGGCAGACACTTATCCAGCCGCAGCCCTAACACGTGACTATCCGATACTGGGCCGATATGCACAATACAATTGTATACTACGCTTGATACAGATCTTAATATTCTTAAAAGGATATGTCCGGAGAACTTGGGAAGACTTGGTGCTTTGCTAGGAGTCGACCTTGTCTCGTAAATCGGTAGAACGTAGTACTTGGTACGTACGTGATTCGGATACTCCGACGACCGTATTTACTGTCAACTTATCCGGAGATCTCATGGGTCGCTTCCCGATAATCCACCGATGACGCACAACTCGCACTCTTGAATAATCTGGGATTATAATAGAAGAGAGAGAAAATTAATCTAGGATTAATAACGGAGATATTTTATCCGGGATAAAATATCGTCTAAAGAGAGAGAACGATTAATTTGGAATTGATCGATGAATTAATATATTCGATATATTAAATGAAATTAGATTTCGACGCGGAATTAAAATTAGATTTTAATTCGGGCAAACGAGTTAATTTAGAATTAATTCGTTAGCGACGTAAATAATAATTTCGCCAGGCGCAATTATTTATTTAAATTCGATTGAATTAACGTCGCGACGTAAGCTCGGTATTTCGGAAATATCGAACCTGAACGCGTGAGTGCACGTGGGCCCACTTTCATTTGGAAACGTGTGGGGCCCATATGACACATGTCATTCTAATGCATTGCATGTAGATAGTGTACATTGCACTCAATGTCATTGCATGGAAATTGAGTGTTTGACACTCTAAGCCATTGCATGTTTTGTGTCATAAATTTATTATTAATTTAATAAATATTATGGCATAAATATAAATTGATTTTTGGTAATCATTTTAATTACAACACAATTCTATCTCTCTCAAATTCTCTCTTCCTCTCACGGCAATGGTGGCCATTCTTCACTGGTTTTGAACCAGTTGGGCGTGAGTAATAGGGAAGCTAGAGTGGGTTTTCATGGTGAAAATTCAAGTGCTAGCACACTTACAAGTCTTGCGAAGGTGGTAGGGAGGTTCGACCATGAGACGGGATCCATCCAACGAAGCTAGGAGCTCCGTTTCTTCACCCGAAATTCTGTTTTGCAGGGAAAGTGGACTGTTGCAGTTTGGCGTGAAGGGCAGTACGTTTTTGGCCTTCATTCGTCTCCAAATCGACATAACCGATCAATGTGAGTATTCCGCTACCTCCGTTGATGTGTTCACGCATTATTTCATGTCTTGATTTGATCTTGGGACCTTAGAATAAACCAACACTGGTGCCCTAAACCAACTGGTTTGGGTGTCACCGACTCAACACTCGCTACATAGATGGAAGATATTGTATATAAAAAAAAATTCAAAAATCAAAGAAAAAATCAGAAAATGAGAAAAAGTATTCCATTGCTACAAAAAAGTGTGCAATCTGATAGAACTTTAGAACAAAAATATTACTCTCTTATCAACTGCACTTATGACTGTTGTGGGCAAAAATAAGTGTTTAATATTGTTGGCTGTGTATATGAAGAATGGTAAAAATAATCGGAGAATTTACTTATTCAGTAATTTAGAAAGAAACAAAACAACTAGAAACTTGGAGTAGAAATTCAGCTGATTAGTCACTACTTCTTTATTCTCTTTTCGCTTGTCTTTTTGCTTTTGTGTGCATTAGTTTCACTACCTTTTTACTTTTGTAAAATGTTGTAGGTATCATTGCTGTAAACCCTCACGAGACTACAACTCGTCCACTAGGGACACTTAGGGGTTTAAAGGCTTGTTGCATACGCTAAATGCAACCGTGATCCCTACGAAAGTGGCTTAGTTAATTTTATTATGTTATTTTATTTTGTGTTTTGCTCGAGGACTAGCAAAATGTTAGGTTTGGGGGTGTGATGAGTGGTAATTATATCACTATTTCCCACTCATTTAACCTAATATTTTGTATATTTTCTTGAGTTTTGTGAATATTTTAATGTGTGTTGTGTTATTTTGTAGATAAATAAAGTTTCTGGACATTCTGGAGGTGATTTGGACCAAAACATTGAAAATTGGAAAAAATGGCATTTTGGTAATTTTCCGCATCGCGACGCCGAACAGTGCCAACGTGCGCCGGGTCCACAAATCAGAATCTGAGAAAAGTTTGACTTTGCTAACATGCGTTGTGCCACGTGTTACCATCACAACCAATCTGCTAAATTGCGCTGTGCCACGTGTCAGCATCACTGGTACCGATAGTCACCATCGCCAAGTGTCAATCCACGTCATTGTCGCGTCATCATCCACATCACCAGGTTGATCGAGTCAAACAGCCACGTCACTGTCACGTCATCATCAGCCAATCAGGAAGTGCCACGTGTTGCAATTCTATGGTGCTCCACGACAGTCACTTGCCACGTGTCGCCACGTCACCGCCACGTCAGCATCAATTATAAGCTCTCTAATCCTTATCTGACACGTGGCGGATAAGAATCTAGCCGACCAATCAAAAGTCACCACGTGTCACAATAATGAGCCCCAACCACTTGCCACGTGTCACCTTATCACCTTATCCAGAATCTGCAACCGACGAACCAGAGCATGCCACGTCGACATAATTGGCGTTCGCGACGCGAACTGGGCGTCGCGACGCCGGACCTACTGACCCCTATAAATAGAGCGCGAAATTCCAGTTTCAGTTGTACCACTCTCTCTCATTTCTTGATGTAAATAGGGAGTTTCTCTCTTAGTTTCTTAATTTTAGTTTTGTAATTAAATTTTAATTATTTTTTGTAATAATAGTAATTTACTTCTTACTTTTTACAGTTTTTACTATTCACCATGAGGAGGTAACTTCCCCAGCTAGGGTGAAAGGAAATTCTTTTACTATTGTTATTAGATTAATCTCCCATAAATATAATATATTCATTATTTAAAATATTGACTTAAAAAGGATACCGCCATATTGGTCGGTTGGTAATTCATTTTAATCTGGTTTAAACCTGACTAATCA
Source organism: Zanthoxylum bungeanum (assembly GCA_019454045.1). NCBI lineage: Eukaryota > Viridiplantae > Streptophyta > Magnoliopsida > Sapindales > Rutaceae > Zanthoxylum > Zanthoxylum bungeanum. The sequence continues at coordinate 57,033 of SKCR01040212.1, forward strand.
AGGATACCGCCAGATTGGTCGGTTGGTAATTAAACTTTCTTACCGCCTATATGGCAGGTTCATGGACAAATCTTTTTACCGCCTTAATGGCTGGTTGGACTTAATTTGACTTCATCAGGTTACTACCTATATGGCTGGTTGGTAATGTTATCACAAGTTTATATATTATATTATGGGAGATATCTAATTAGTAGTAGTAAAAGTAATTTCTTTTACCTTAGCATTTTATTTTATTGTAATTACTTTTCAGCTTTTACTTTACTGCAATTACTTTTTAGCATTTTTACTTTATGTCTTTTACTTTTAAGTTTTTATTAGCTCTAGCTATGTGTCGTAACTAAGTTAGATATCTGGGGTTGTGATGAATTTCAATGTCACCGGTTTATAAGGGGTTAGATTATAGTTTGGGTAATATAAAGATTTATTTATTGAGTCTTAATCTTAATGCTTTTTCATTAACTGGCCATTAATAAAATTGAACTGGGAAACTTAAAATGAACTAGACATAGGAATTTTAAGTTTAAGACCTTAGACTCAATAGCCCACGATCTTCCTTGAGGATAGATAACCCTTTAATAGATTTCCTTACAGGATAGACATATACCTGTCGGGCGGGGGGTAGCCATAATTGGAACTTAAACTTAATGAATCAAGATAATTTGGTTGACATAAACATATGGTTCAATTGGGTTAAACTGGGTATTTGTGTCTGACCATCGACAGGCTTACACATAATTTAGTGTTCCAGGTTAATAAATCAATATATTACTCAACTTTAAGATAACCACTTCATCTTTTAAATGATAGTGGAAGAAATCACAACCCTAGATAGTTTTTAATATTGAATTTTCTTAAAGCCTACTTTCGAATAATTTAATTTACTTGTTTTTAAATTTAGAATCGTCACCTTTTCAAATCAATCAAACAACCTGTTAGATACTAGTAATCATTTGACCTCATAAAATTAATATATTAGGTATTAAGTCCTCGTGGGATCGATACTTTTTATACTACTTGAATGATATGTGCGCTTGCGTTATACGCGTGTGTTTACGCTGGTCAGTCGTCCAGGACTTTAACAGGTTCTGTGTACGCCAATGCTGGGTATATTGAGAATCGTAGTGTGTTGGGTGTGATGTCAAGACGGAAGTGTCACTCCAGTCATATGGAGTTGATGATCGCGCAAGGATACAGAACTGGTTCTCTAAAAAGGTTGCAACCGTCGGGATAATATGACTTGGTCATGATTATCCGATAATAAGGAGACTAGTTGCTCGTCATCCGATATATGCTTCGTACGGGGCAGACACTGAACCAGCCCCAGGCCTTGCATGTGATCATCCGATACTGGATCGAAATACGCAATACTATGTATACTACGCCTGATATAGATCCTTTATTCCTGTAAGGATATTTCTGGAGAATTGGGTAAGGCATGGCGATTTGCTAGAAGCCAACCATGTCTTGTAAATCGGTACAAACATAGTACTAGGTACTTACGTGTTCGGATAGTCCGACGACCGAATTTACTGCCAACATATCTGGGGATCTCATGGGGTCACTTCCCAAAGATTCACCGATGACGTATGACTCGCACTTTTAATTAATCTGGGATTAATTAGATGAGAGAGAAAATTAATCTGGGATTAATTGCAGAGATATTTTATCTGGGATAAAATATCATTTAAAGAGAGATGATGATTAATTTGGAATTAATCGACAAATAATATATTCGATATTAAACGAAATTGGATTTCGACGCGGAATTAAAATTGGATTTTAATTCGGGCGAACTAATTAATTTAGAATTAATTTGTTAGTGATGTGAATAGTGACTTCGCTAGGCGTAATCATTTAATTGCGTCGCAATAGAAAATTCGTTAATTTGGAATTAGCGAACCGAGCTCGAGATTATTTGCGAGCGCATTCGCATTTTGAATTCGAGTGCGGCACGCAAGTCAAATCAAGCGTCAAATCATTGGTCTCATCAAGCGTCAAATCACTTGTCACTTTGAGTGATATGACTTGACAACTTGATTGATTGATGGAAAGTGGTGTGAGTGGTTGGAAAGCTTTTGAAAGCTTGATTGACATATATCATTATTTTAATATTTGGTATATGTTTTGATTTTGGAAATTAATTGCCAACCAACACACAAATCTCTCTTCTCTCTTCTCTCTTCTCCATCTCTCTCACGCCATTTTCTTCTTTTCTTTTACTGGTTTGACCGTGACAAAGAAGGAAAAAGGGAAGCAAAGTGCTTGGTTTTTGTGGCAAAAATCAAGAGAGCTAACACTCCGAGAGACATGCGAAGGTGATAGGGAAGTCCACCCATGAGCCGGGAGTCGTTTGACGAAGCTTGGAGCTTGTTCAAGGACCTCAAAAACTGAAAATGGAGGGCTGCAGAACTACTACTGCCGAGCACTCACAGAGGCAGAAAATAGAATTTTTGTTAGTCTCCGCGTCGCTCAACCGATCGATGTGAGTATTCTGCGACTTTCTCGATTGTATTCACACATGTTCATGCTTGTTTATTGATCCTTGGGACCTTAGTAAACTCCAACAATGGTATCATGAGCAAGGAAAAGCATGAAATTGTTTAGGGCTTAAAATTTGGGTAAAATGTTTTTGAGCATGATTTGAATTAATTGGATGTTTGAGTATGCTTATAACATGTTTAATTGAAGTTTGATTTGATCAATTTCAAGAAAATGGTTTGGAACAATTTTCCCCCAAAATACTTGCTTGGCCGAAAGTATTGGAGCTCTAAATGTCTTGGTGATTTTGTTTTTTGATTCATTGGATGAGTTGGAAATCATTTGGGGATATTGATTTAATGTTGAATTTAATTTATTGGATTGAATTTGATTTGGACAAAATAATCCCATTTGGCCGAGACTTTGAATAGCATGAAATGGGTTTGATTTTAATCAAAATGTGTTGGACATGTGATGATGAAAATGAGCATGATTAATTGTATAAAAATATGTTTTAGAAATGTTAATTTGGGTGATTAATCGTGATATACACTTTAGGTTAATTAAATGTGAAATTGGATTTTTGTATTTAATTAATTGTGCCTTAAAATTGGATTTGGGCTTTAATGTTGTAAATAGGCTTATTGGGCTTTGTTGTACAAAGTTGGGTTTAGGCTAAATTGGTTGGATCCAATTAGGCCCAAAACCGCTCCATAAAGCCCAAATGCGACTTAATGAACATTTAAAGTTTAATTGGGCCTAATGGGCCTAAATAGATTTTTAGGCTTATGGGGTAATTCCCGGATTGGATTTTGGTTATTCGGTTTGACCCGAGTTGACAAAAATTCCACGCCTTAAGAAATTAATTAAAAGCCCATTGGACTTTAATTAAATTGACATTGGACGTTAAGCGGGCTTTGAGACCCGTAACGATTAAATTTGGAATTTAAGTCGTAAAAGTTCATTAATAAAGTGTAGTATTTAATTTGGAATTAAATAGCGAATTAGTATTAAATACAAATTGAATTGGATTTAATTGTGTAGTTTAATTTAATTCGAGAATTCGTACTTTGAGTACTTATTCGCAAAACGAGTTTGACTCGAGCAAAATCAAATCATTGTTTGAACATTGGATGATCATTAATTATCAGATTAATTAATTTGATTAGATTGATTGATAACATGCTTGTGAGAATACATGGTTGCGATGCATGAATAATGTATATCGGATGGATATTAGATGGGTGGGGCAATTTTAGAAATTGTTGTAATAAATTTGATTTATTAATTGGACCTGCGTGTCCAGCCTTATTACCTCCTTATTCTTTGTATTCTCTTCTCACCTATTCCCCTCAATGTAAATGAGGTTTCTTTAGAAGTGTAGTGTAACGGGTAGAAGTAATACATGTGCTAGCGGGAGAGAGAAAGGGAGAGATTTGATCTAGGATCAATGTGTAAAGTATCCATCCGCATATCATTATTATTTTATTCATATGCGCTTTATTATGTGTTTAGAATGCATGTCTAAGGGTGTATGATGATGAGACCTTAACAAAGATAATAAATTGGTTGCCAATTTGCACTCGAAAAAACCCTCGCAAAATATTAAGCGTTTTCCCTTCCATTGAGTGATTCTTACTCAAGATCCAAGACTGGCATTGGCTTGTTGGCCAAATTCAAGGCATTTTGTCCATCGAGGATGTGTTTGAATCACAAGAGCTTTGTTCCATATCAGTGTCTTGTCCAAATTGTGGTTTGTTGGCCAAAGTCAAGACCATTTCTTGTCCATCGACATTGATTACGAAGGTTTCCATGGTCAATGGGTCGCGCTTAACTAGGATCACTAAGTTTGTTATGCCAAAGCCAATGCTTAGTTGATTTAGAGGAAAAAAAGGTTAGGCAATACATTGGATGTATTGGCATATATAAGATATATGTTTCGGACTTGGATGTCTCCCTACCGAATCTAGGAATTGGATTGGATCCAATCGATCTTAGAGATCTACCTAGTTAATTATCACACAATTTGTTGGCCAAAGTCAAGATTGTGTGATATTTAACGGGCCCACTAGGAAACACGATTTCCCGAGTACTCGACAGAGGGTTAGAGGCTCGCCGAAAAATAGTGGGAGGCAAGAATTAAATTTGCAATATTCGTTTAATTACTTGCCATACGCGCTCAAACAAATATCATTCGTCAAATAAATTAAATCTTAGTTGGACTATATTTAAATGTTGTTTTAATTAATAGTTGGACTATATTCAAACTATTCATTTATAGTTGATTTTATAATTGGATTATAGTAATCAATATAATTGATTTTGATCTATTAAATTATAGTTGATTAATAATTGGACTATTGTAATCATTATATTAAATAGTACCTAAATCGTTGATTAAATTGTTGGACTATTAAAATCAAGATATATTGAAAGATTAGCATTTAAAACATAATCCTAAGGAAAATGTATTTAAATGGTTTAATTTTCAAATTGGGAATAATTTCAGGATGGTCCTGGAAAACTAATAAGTTACTTTATTTGATAAAATAACATATTAGGCCTAAGCCCGGAGTTAAGCAAATAGTAGAGCATAATCTTTGGAAGATTATGTGATGATAACTTAAGTGCTTAATCCATTAAGCTTGTCGCAGTAGACTCCTTAATTTCTGAATCATAACTAAGGATTAGATCTTTAAAGTATGATAATGAAATTGAAGGATCTTCATAAATCTATCTTTAGATTTTAGAAGTACTAAATTGCAATTGATAACTCTTGGAGGGTTAATGACTATTCTCAATGAGATAAAGTCAAAGTTTGCAATAAGGCAAGTAGCGCAAGGCGCACCTTACTTCGATATTCTAGAAACCCGAGGCTTGGCCAAAGGCTACTTGAATATGAAAAGGGCAAAGGCAAAATCATTATAATCTTCTGGGAAGATAAATGACATATCCCAAAATGTCTGCCTAAATATGGAAAACGGGATCGCGGAAGCGTGACTGCCGTTTGGAAAAAGCAGACATGAAGGAATTGAAGATGAGCAAGGCTCTGACTTCAAATATGTTTGTCAAATTGTGTTCACTACTAGTATTAAATTGGATTTTAAATACTTAGTGTGGTACATAAATATATTGATGTTCAGAATCTGTTTTGAACAAGATACTGACTTCCATTGAGATTAATCTGCGAATTGGAAACGGAACGAAAGTCGTTGTTTCAACCGTAGATACCTAAGTTTAGGAACTACCTTCGGGTACGTACTTGAATTAGGAAATACTATAATGTAACTAGTTTGACTAGATACATTATCTTTGTATCAGTGTTTAACCGCTGCGGGTGAACCTTTATATCTTAGAACACTAAAGTGTTTTATTAAATAAAGATGATATTGAGATAAACACATTAGATGTGAATAACAGCATTTATATTTTGAATATAAATAAATCTCAAACATAAAAATGACAAACAAATAGCTCAAACTGATTTGATCAGAAGAAACATATTGTGGCATTGTTGTCTGGGACACAATTAAACAAGAATCGTATATCCACAATTTCGAAGAGTGGGTACTAGGAATAATTTGATTATATTCAAATAAAGTCTACGAATCTAGTTTATTGGGCAAAGTGCCTAAAACACTGTTTACTTGGTAAAAGTGCAAGTGCCACCGATCTGTTAGCCCTAGTTCATAGTGAAGCAAGTGGGCCCATGTCTAGCTAGGCTAAAGGTGGATATGAATATTTCGTGACCTATACGGATGTGGCATCGCGTTATGGTTATGTGTTTCTTTTGAGGAACAAAATCAGAAACTTTTAAAGTTTCGACACGAAATAGACAAACAGATCGGCTATAGTTTTATACCGTCACGGTAAGACCGTAATGGAAAATACTTAAGCAATAAGTTTCTAGTATACTTGAAAGAGTATAATATTCTTTCAATGAGGACTCCTCCCGGAACACGTCAGTTTGACGGTGTGTCCGAACGGATAAACCGAATTTTATTGGACATGATAAGGTTAATCATGAGTCGCTATGAGCTACCATTTCCTTCAACGGATAAGCTTTAACAGTGCAGAACTTATTTAGAATAAGGTTCCATAATAACTTGTTTGACAGATATCATATAAGATATGAACGGGAAAGAAACCGGGTTTCTCATTCCTGAAAAGTTGGGAATGCTAGGCATATGTTTGGATGATGCCAAACTAAAACCCAAATTGGATAAGTGCCAAATTGTAGGTTATCCTAGGGATACCATAAGTATAGTACTTATACAACTCACAAGAGAACAATTAGATTGTTGCTCACCATGCGGTTTTCCTAAGAGGAATACCAACATGTAGTGGTAAGTGGGAGGATAGTAAAACTCGATGAAAATCAGAGTGATACTATTCAAGGCACCCATTCCTTAATGGAACAGAAATAGTTCATCAAAGATGAAACTATACTAGTAATCTTCGAATACACAAGAACCGCGTAGATCGGAAAGAGTCAGAAAACAACCTAGGGTATGGGTTTCTGATATCACCTCATAAAGATGTCAATCTTATTGAGGAACACCAACTGACTACGTATGAGGAAGTGATACAAGGTATCGACTCCCTATTATAGCAAAGTGCCATGACATCCGAAATAGATTCCATGTATATCAACAAGTTTGGATACTAGTTGATGTACCGCAAGGCATTGTGCCTATTGGTACTTTATAAGTCTTCAAGGAAGACATACATGGATGGCAACATACCAACATATAAAGTTAGGCTTTTAGCGGAAAGGTATCGTTATCAACATTGTGTTGATTACGATTCAACCTTTTAACTGTTGCCACAGTAAATCCATTTGGATAATGCTTGCTAAAGCTGCATGTTTCATTTATGAAATATGTCAGCTTAACGGGAAAATCGCTTTCCTGAAAAGGAAACCTTTTGGAGGATATTTACAACATCCTGTCGGTTTTGTCGTACCAAAACTAGCAAACAAGGTTTGCAGGTTATTCAATCCATGTTAGGATTGAAGAAAGCATTAGGTACTTAGAATTATCGTTTTGATGTAATCATAATGGTGTATGATTTAATTCAAAACGAAAATGATTCTTATGTATATAAGAGGGTTAGTGGGAGCGCACTGACAGTGGATGTCCTATATGAATAATGATAATATGTCATTTCTTGGAAATGATATTCCCATAATAAAATCGGCGAAAGCTTGGCTTTCAGAAAACTCTCCGAGAAATCGTACATTGAAAAATGTATGTGACCTGGTGTCTCATACGCTTTGAGCATATGGAGTCAAAAACAGGCCAATCCGAGTGATAGTCACTGGATTGAAGTTAAGAATATCCTTTAGTATCTTAGAGATCTAAGGATATTGTCTTAAACTATGGAGAAGGAGAACTTGAAGTGACTGGGATCACTGCTGCAAGTTTCCTAAACCGATAAAATGACTATAAGTCGCAAACGGTACTACAAAGTTTGAATAACGGAACAGTGAGCTGGAAATCTTCCAAGCAAGATACTATTACCAAATAAACAACAAATGCGGGTTATTGCTGCAGCTGAGGCGGCAATAAAAGCTTTCTGGGTCGATAATAAATCTAATTAGATTATATATAATTCTGTTAGCAGCTGAGCTAGACTTGAGCACAGGCTAAAGAATTAATGGTCTCATCAACAATCCAAATACATACTTCGATATTCATCTGATTCGTTCGGATCATACATCGTGGCGATGTGATGATCGAATAAATCGCATCAAACGATAATCATGCAAATCCACTGACGAAAGCATTTCTCAGCAGTTTGAGCCAACCGTACGTAGTTCGGGTGTAAGACACTCGAGTGACTGGCTATAGGCCAAGTGGGAGATTGTTGGACAATTATGACCCATAGCGTCACTATTTGTACAGATCACGGTGTTGTTGTACAAATTAACTATGTGACAAAGGAGACTGCACTCTTATCATTTGTGATTAGATCACCTAGATGTATAAATGATATGAGGTCCCTATGATTTATTTCTGGATTGAGAATGATATGAGACAGTATCAGTCCACGAAGGATAAATCATTAAATATCCCTAGTCAGAGTATTATCGAGATTGGACATCGATGAATACGTAAAAGACTAGTATTACACTTGTACGCGTTGTGAGGGCACAACGACATAGTTCTCGTATATTTGGGTATAGGATACTCATGCAAGTGTAATAGGAGGTTGTGTTTTACCGATGGTACGAGAAACAGCTTCGCTCTGGATAGACCCCCTCGGAATTCCATTGGTAGTATGACTAAGTGTCTATGGAAATCTAAAATCAGGGTAGGTGTATTTGGTCTTAACCTGAGACTTGCACCACTAATACTTGCGACAATCAATATACTTTGGTTGCGGTCGTCCAGGACTTTAACAGGTTCTGTGTACGTCAATGCTGGGTATATTGAGAATCGTAGTGTGTTGGGTGTAATGTTAAGACGGAAGTGTCACTCCAGTCATATGGAGTTGATGATCACGCAGGGATACAGAACTGGTTCTCTAAAATGGTTGCAACCGTCGGGATAATATGACTTGGTCATGATTATCCGATAATAAAGAGACTAGTTGCTCGTCATCCGATATATGCTTCGTACGGGGCAGACATTGAACTAGCCTCAGGCCTTGCATGTGATCATCTGATACTGGATCGAAATACGCAATACTATGTATACTACGCCTGATATAGATCCTTTATTCCTGTAAGGATATTTCTGGAGAATTGGGTAGGCATGGGGTTTTGCTAGAAGCCAACCTTGTCTTGTAAATCGGTACAAACGTAGTACTAGGTACTTACGTGTTCGGATAGTCCGACGACCGAATTTACTGTCAACATATCTGGGGATCTCATGGGTCGCTTCCCAAAGATTCACCGATGACGTATGACTCGCACTTTTAATTAATCTGGGATTAATTAGATGAGAGAGAAAATTAATATGTAATTAATTGCAGAGATATTTTATCTGGGATAAAATATCATTTAAAGATAGATGCCGATTAATTTGGAATTAATCGAGAAAATAATATATTCGATATATTAAACGAAATTGGATTTCGACGCAGAATTAAAATTAGATTTTAATTCGGACGAACAAATTAATTTAGAATTAATTCGTTAGCGACGTGAATAGTGACTTCGCTAGGCGTAATCATTTAATTGCGTCGCAACGAAAATTTGTTAATTTGGAATTAGCGAGCCCGAGATCGAGATTATTTGCGAGCGCATTCGCATTTCGAATTCGAGTGCGGCACGCAAGTCAAATCAAGCGTCAAATCAAGCGTCAAATCAAGCGTCAAATCACTTGTCACTTTGAGTGATATGACTTGACAACTTGATTGATTGATGGAAAGTGGTGTGAGTGGTTGGAAAGCTTTTGAAAGCTTGATTGACATATATCATTATTTTAATATTTGGTAATGTTTGATTTTGGAAATTAATTGCCAACCAACACACAAATCTCTCTTCTCTCTTCTCTCTTCTCCATCTCTCTCACGCCATTTTCTTCTTTTCTTTTTC